>PISW01014723.1:0-19846 GCA_004023785.1 Mungos mungo | reverse complement strand
GAAAATATGTAAATAATGTTTATTATAAAAATTACTGCTTATATATTATGTAAGTTGTGAGAAAATTCAGTGTGTATTTATTCTCATTCCTTCACTCAATATACATTTATTATTAAAATGTGTTGTATGTTATCCAGCTCAGGAGCACAGATAAATTAGATTCTATCCATGTGGAAGAAACAATTGCATAAAGAAAAAATGGAGGGGGGAAGCTAATGTGATACATGTTATGGAATCTGTAGAAGGGTTATAGGGGACAAAAAAGAGAAATGCCCAATGTTCCTTAGTTAAACAAACTGTTAACTAAATTCTAAGAGCTGAAGAGCAGCTAGGCTAGCACAAATGTATACATGTTTTCATGTATATTAGAAGAAACAGATGCATTGAGCAGCTTATTTTCTGGAACAAAAGGCAAGCAACTCAGAGCATCTTGAAAAAACAGTACATAATATATGGAGATGATATGTCTGTTTTCAAGTTGAGAAAGCTGATTCTCATACTTTTCAGGAGTAAGATGAACAAAAGAAATACCAATAAATGAATGATGAAAAATATAATTCATTTTCATGAGATATCATGAAAGATGAAATTGGGAATAAGTACTGATATAGGAGAGAGATCCTATTTCAGAATCATTTAATAAACAATCACTAGGATTGGCGATGGAGTAGGCTTATAGTAGAGGCCAACATCAGACGCAGTGATATTTCTGGAATGGGCAAGTAAATGAGTGTTGTGTCCTTTATGGCATTAAGAATATTTTTAAGACAAGAGCTTTTAAAAAACTTTTATATGGGTATAATCCATAGGGTACAGAAGAGTGCAGAATAGTTCAAGAGAACCCCTTATAACCTTTACTCAGATTCAGATATTGTCTCTATTTTGCCCTGTTTTGCTTTATAATTTGATGATAGGTAGAAAGATAGATAGATAAATAGATAAACTCTTGCTGCATTACTTATGAGTACTTTGAAGACATGGCTACTCCTATGTAAATCTATATTCTTGACCAAGAACATAGATCTTCTATTGTATTACTATAATTTTATAACCAAGATTAGAGTACCTAACACTGCAAGAACACCATCACTAAATGTACTGGCCATATTCACATATAGACAATAATCCAAAGAATGATTTCTCCTAGGTACATTTTTCTTCCCCAGAATCCAACCCATAATCTCACACTGTATTTCAATTGTTATCTCTTCTGAGTCCTTTGATGAGCAACAAGTCATTAACAGATATTTCCCTTCTTTCGGTTTCATTTCATATCTGAACACTTACTTACCTAGCATTTTAAACATATTTTATTGAATTCTAATACTGGTACAAAAATCATGTGTTGTCCAGCTTAAATAACTGTCACAAGGAAGACATAAATCAATAACCTCGCCCTCCCCATATTGAGGAGGACCACATAACTTGTGTCCTAGAATGAACCACCTTTTCTCTGTCCTCCTTAACATTCTCCATCACAGTCATCAGTTCTTCAATGGAAATGACTATCCTAACTTCTTTTCTTACTGTGACTTGAAAACAAAGCAAAACAAAACAAAATGTCAGCTGTGTTTGTAGCTTATCCAATTTGTTGGTGTATCATGTTTGATCAGGACTTCGTAAGATTTTTTTGTATATCGTGATCTCAGTTGTAATGTCTCCTCTTTTACTTATGATTTACTTCTATCAGTCTTCTCTCTCTCTTCAGAATTAAAGGTTTGTTTAATCTCTAATCTCTTGAAAATAAACAACTACTTATTTCTGTGGGGGTTTTTTCCTATTGTTATTCTATTCTATACTATGTTTATTTTTCTGTAACCTTATTTTACTTCTGTTGCTAATTTTGGTTTACTTTGTTCTTCTACTAGCTGGGTGTAAAGTTACATCATTTGTGTGAGGTCTTTGATCTTTTCAATGCAGACATTTATTCCTATCAACTTCTGTCTTAGTGCTACTTTTATTGTGTCCCATTGGCTAGTTATTGTCATTAGTCTCAAGAGATTTTTATTTTATTTTTATTTTATTTTTATTTTTTTAATATAACACAATTTATTTTTTTAACATATGCAATTATTTTCCATCATTTACAATACAGTAGTAACAATGACACTCCAAACAGAAAAGCAAAGTAAAAAATCAAAACCCCAACTTCTATTTCATGTAATTAGACTTATACAGAAATTAGAAGGTTAAGTAACAACTGGTTAATCACCTAATTTCACAGCTATCTGAAGTGGCGATCGTTATATAGCAGCTTATCTATGATATATTCAAGATAAATGATACAATTTATTACTTGCCCATAAGCTAAAACACAGCCTGCTTAATACCTTTCCTTAAATTCCACCTCTACACTACAATATACTTGAGGTCCATGCAAAAAAGTAGCTACCTTTTATATAGGAAATGGATAATTAAGTCTTTGGTGTTGTAAAAGCAACTTCATTTAAACATAACCACACCCACCACCAAAAAAAAGAAGAGGAAAAAAAATGTAAAGAAAATAATAAGGAAAAAACCCAAGACACACTTCCTAGGGGGAAAAAAAAACCCAGCATGTAATTTCTGTCTTTGACGGAATGTATTAAATAAGCAAACACCCCCAAAAAGCAAAACAAGTACTACAATGTAAAAATATTAAAAAAAAAAGAAAACCATCTCACATGCATAAATGAAAGACTGCACACAAAGAACTCACATCTTTTCAAGCTTCAAAAGTAAATATTCTGCTATTATGTATTAAATACTGCATGGTTTGCCCAAGCTAAGATGAAACCACATCATGAATCAATAAGCATTTTGCATTTTCTTTCATTATCTACTCAAAGTCATGCCTACTGCACCTCTAAACATTTCATTAAATCCAATGATACAACAAACACTCCCAAAATAAACTTAGATTGTATTGCAGTTTCACTTAACAGTATATAAAATGCTGTGTTGTGACAGGTATCAACTATCCATTAGATACTGAATCAATTTTTCTTAAGCACTACTAACTGCTTGCTTTTCTTGAAGCTAGATCATTCTGAAACTTTCCTGTTAGACCTATGAGTGCAAACATATGGTGTCTTTCCTTCTCTGCCTGACTTATTTCGCTTAGCATGACACCCTCAAGGTCCATCCACTTTCCTACAAATGGCCATATGTCATTCCCTCTCATTGCCATGTAGTACTCCATTGTGTATATATACCACATCTTCTTGATCCACTCATCATGTGATGGACATTTAGGCTTTTTCCATGTTTTGGCTATTGTTGACATTAATGCTATGAACATTGGGGTACATGTGTTTCTATACATCAGCATTTCTGTACCTCTTGGGTAAATCCCTAGCAGGGCTATTGCTGGGTCATAAGGGAGTTCTATGGATAGTTTTTTGAGGAACCTGCACACTGTTTTCCAGAGCGGCTGCACCAGTTTATATTCCCACCAACAGTGTAGGAGGATGCCCGTCTCCCCACACCCTCGCCAGCATCTATAGTCTCTTGATTTGTTCATTTTAGCCACTCTAACTGGTGTGAGGTGGTATCTCAGTGTGGTTTTGATTTGCATTTCCCTGATGATGTGTGATGTTGAGCATCGTTTCATGTGCCTGTAGGCCACTGGGATGTCCTCTTTGGAGAAGTGTCTGTTGATGTCTTCTGCCCATTTCTTCACTGGGTTATTTGTTTTGTGGGTGTGAAGTTTGGTGAGTTCCTTGTATATTTTAGGGGGAAAAACTGAGAGCTTTCCCCCTGAGATCAGGAACATGACAAGGGTGTCCACTCTCACCACTGCTGTTTAACATAGTGCTGGAAGTCCTAGCATCAGCAATCAGACAACAAAAGGAAATTAAAGGCATCAGAATTGAAAAAGAAGTCAAACTTTCACTTTTCGCAGTTGACATGATACTCTACATGGAAAACCCAACTGACTCCACCAGAAACCTTCTAGAACTGGTTAATGAATTCAGTAAAGTTGTAGGATACAAAATCAATGTACAGAAATCAGTTGCATTCCTATACACCAAAAATGAAGCAGCTGAAAGAGAAATCAAGAAAGTGATCCCATTCACGATTGCATGAAAAACTATCAAATACCTAGGAGTGAACCTAACCAAGGATGTAAAAGACCTATATGATGAAAACTATAGAAAACTTATGAAAGAGTTTGAAGAAGACACCAAGAAATGGAAAAACATTCCCTGTTCATGTCATTACTACCCAAAGCAATCTACACATTCAATGCAACCCCCATCAAAATTGCACCAACATTCTTCTCAAGGCTAGAACAAACTATCCTCAAATTTGTATGGAACCACAAAAGACCCCGAATAGCCAAAGTTATATTGAAGAAGAAAACCATAACGGGAGGCATCACAATTCCAGACTTTAACCTCTACTACAAAGCTGTCATCATCAAGATAGTATGGTATTGGCACAAAAACAGACACATAGACCAATGGAATAGAATAGGGAACCCAGAACTGGGCCCACAAATGTATGGCCAATTAATTTTTGACAAAGCAGGAAAGAGTATGCGATGGAAAAAAGACTGCCTCTTTAGCAGGTGGTGCTGGGAGAACTGGACAGCAACATGCAGTAGAATGAAACTAGACCACTTTCTTACACCATACACAAAAATTAACTCAAAATGGCTGAAGGACCTGAATGTGAGACAGGAAACCATCAAAACCCTCGAGGAGAAAGTAGGAAAAATCCTCCTCGACCTCCACTGCAGCAATCTCCTACTCGACACATCCCCAAAAGCAAGCGAAATGAAAGCAAAACTGAACTCTTGGGACCTCATCAAGATAAAAAGCTTCTGCACTGCAAAGAAAACAATCAAGAAAACTAACAGGCAACCGACAGAATGGGTCAAGAGATTTTTAAATTACCATTCTGGTTTCTTCTTAAAGCCATGACCTATCAGTTACTAGTTCAAGACTATACTTTTTAATTTATACATATCTATGAATATTCTGGTTTTTCTTCTACTATTGATCTCTACTTTCATTATATGAAATGGTATTTCAGAATGAATATACAGCAATCAGAAAAGATACACATTTTAAACAATCTTCTTTAATATTTAAGACTTTCTCTGTGATCCTAAATATAATCTATTCTGGAAATTATTTCTTGGGTGCTAGAGGAATATGTGTATTGATACTATTGGGGGAAATAATCTGTATGTGCATGTTAGGTCAGTTTGGTCCATAGTGTTCAAGTCCTCAGTTGCTATTTGATCTTCTGTCTGGATGTTCTATCCTGTAGAGTAAGTAAGGTACTGATGTCTCATACTACTTTCATACTTCTGTCTATTTTTCCCTCCAGGTGTATAATATTATCTTCACATAATTGGGTGCTCTGATATTGAAAAGGAAACATAGCCAGGAGCACATAGCTATGTGCTAGTTTGGCTGTTGAAGAATATAGATGTATAATGGTCTTTGAAAGTTACTGGAATTCAAGTGTTGTTTTTTTTTTTTTCACATTTTATTTCTATGTAGGTGTAGGTATGGCCAGAGAGGGATTTCTGAGCTTAAAGAGACAGAACCAAAACAAAAGAAAAACAAAAAATACTTGAAATGTCAGTCCGAGAGGATTTTGATCCATATGTGTGTCACTACTTCTGCAGTAGTGACCTACTGAGATTTAGAGATATTTTAAAAAAAATTTTTTTAATTTTTTGAGAGAGAGAGAGAGAGCGTGAGAGAACACATGCACAAGCTGGGTATCTAAGGAGAGACAATCCCAAATGGGCTGTGCACTGATAGCACAGAACAAATGCCACTGAAATTCACAAGCCCTAAGATCATGACCTAACCCAAAATTAAAAAGTGAACACTAAACCGAAAGAGACATGCAGGTGCCCCAAAGGTTTTTTTGATACAGATCTTTGTAAAAGATATGGCACATACCACATTTATGTTTTAACTGTAAATCAACATAAAAACTCTATACCTGGAACAATTAATTATTCAGATAAAAAAATACTTTCAGACATGGTCATGAATTTGTTTATCTTTACACCATAGAAAATGGGGTTGAGAGCAGGTGGGGCTAAGAGGTAAATGTTTGATAGGAGGAGATGAACATACGGTGGTATGTGAGAGCCAAATCTATGAGGAAGAAGGAGAAGAATGCGAGGAGAAAGAACTGTAGGAAGACACAGATGTGGGCAATGCAGGTACTGAAGACCTTGAATCGTGCCTCCTTCTGGGGCAACTGAAACACAGTGACAAAGATTTACACATAAGACAAGGTGATGAAGATTATGTCAAACCTTAAGATACTGAAGGCAACAAATAGGACGTATATCTTGTTGATCCGGATATCCTCAACAGCTAGCTTCACAACAGCCATGTGCTCACTGTAAGAGTGAGAGATGACCGTAGTTCGGTAGACTTTCAGATGACATTTGATATGCGTAATGGATGGTATTGTTAGATTAGCAGCCCTGAGTGCCACTCCAACTCCAATGTGCATCAAGAGTTTCTGGGAGAAGATGGTTGCATGTCTCAGAGGGTCATAGATGGCCACATAGTGATCTAGGGCCATTGCCAGGAGGATACCTGAATCGATTGCATGGAATGAATAAATAAACCACATTTGTAGCAGGCAGGCTGCAAAGGAAATCTCTGGCAAATGACACCAGAAGATGTCCAACATTTTGGGCAGAATACACGTGCTAAGTCCAATGTCTGTGGCCCCCAGCATGGCCAAAAATATGTATATGGGCTTATGGAGGCTGTGTTGATATTTGATGATACCTAAGATTAGGGTGTTCCCAATCACAGCTATGATATACATGACACAGAATGGAATCCCAATCCAACACTGCACTGACTATAGTCCAGGAATCCCAATGAGTGTTAGTACAGACGCCATGAAGACTGAGACACTGAGCAGGAGCACTATGATTTGGTTAGCAGAATAAAGTAGTGGTTTTGCTGAACCATCTTCTATACCCTGTCAAGATGGCATGGATTAAAAATGGAAAGAAATTACTTTTTTAGTTGAGTACACTTCAGTTAGATAAAGCATATGCTGTCTTCCCTTTTTTATTATTGAAATATGATAACAGCAAATATTTTCTAAACATTTTTGCACCTCTGTTCGTTTGATATATTCATACATTGCAATATGAGTGCCAGCTGGTGTTAGCTAATACTCTAAAAGGACACATAAATGTGGTTTTTTTTTTTTTTTGAGTTGGGAAATATTAAGATCAGGCCTTTCAAAACATTGATGTTTTAATATAATATTTTTGTTTATAATTACTATACTGTACATGAGATCACTAGGAGGACTTACGCATCTATGAAACACCTGTCTCCTCCATTTCTTCACTCCTCAGACCCTAGTACCCACAGTTGTAACTGTTTTATCAAATGTACCTGTTTTAACAGTTTGGCATTTTGTCCCTGTTGCAGCGGAGTTGGTACACAATATTACTTTTGTTTCAGATATACAACATAGTAATTCAACAAGTCTGAACACTATGCTGTGCTCAAGACTAGTGCAGCTATGGCATGTCATCGTACATGCTACTGCAAACCATTGGCTGTATTCCCCATGCTGTACCTTTTATCCACGTAGCTTACTCATCCCATCATTTCAAGCCTGTGTCTCTCACTCCTCTTCACCAATTTGGCCACCCTCCAAACCCTGGGCTCTTGCAACCATCAGTTTATTCTCGCTATTTGTGGATCTGTTTCTGCTTTTCTTTTTAAATTTTATTTTAACATGCAGTATCTTTTTCTCTTTAATCTCGCTTACCACAATGTACTCTAATTTCATGATTACTGTTGCAAATGAAAGGATTTCCTTCTTTCTCATGGCTAAATAAATATTCAGAGACATGTAAATCTTCTTGGGACCAAATTCCATGATACAGGCTCAGAAAGAACAAAAAACAATTTGTGTCTTCTGAAATTTCATGATTAACCCTTAGTAAGGATTTGGGATATACAATAGTGAGAAACTACATCAAGTCGGGTTGTACAAATCTCAACAACAAATTCTAATCAGGAGTACCTGTTTAATTCTGATGGAAACAACTCTAATATTCCTTCCTTACTTTTTCCGAGTAAGATTTAAACACACATTACATATATGTTACCATCTGCTGCACATCGGATATAAAACCACATATGCAATGCCATGGCATTCATTTACTGCATAACACTTTCTATGATTTGACTCAAATGTGTGTGTGTGTGTGTGTGTGTGTGTGTGTGTTATTGTCTTTATCTGAAATTTTCATTGGAGAATTTAAATGGTCACATGGTCAGGGTTCCCCTAGAAAATCCGTAGAAGATAGCGTGCGAAGTAAAGCTCGCCAGAAGTATGTATTCTGAATGACCAGTGAAAAGAGAGAAAAAAGAGAGGAAAGGGAAAAGTAAACAAAGTAGCAGGAAAAAAAAAAAAAGATATCATGTCTAATGTCTGATGAACTACACATCTTACAAAGAAAGTAGTTACCTTCCTTCCTGATAGTTTTACATTTCCAACTTGATGAGGACAACTGGATATTCTTCTAGAGCAGGTTTTTTCAATCTCAGCACAACTGGCACTGTGGTGCGATAAATGTTGTCTTCTGCGGAATTCTCTATACTGCAGGGTGTTTAGCAGCCTCCCTGACTCCTGCCCATTAGATGCCAGTTGTTCTCTCTTGTCATGAAAATCAAAACCATCTCCTGTATTGCCAAACATCATCTGCACTTGCAGGGTGGGACACATCACACTAGGTTGCTAACCATTGTTCTAGAGTTTACATAGGAGAAAACATAGTCTTTAAGTGAAAAAGAATTAATGTTTTATAGCTATAATAAAAATGGGCAGAATAAATCTGGCTATCAAGGGAATCATTCTTCTGTAGGTATTTGTCAGATAGGGGCAATGGAAGAGCATTCGAAGAGGAAATACTTTGGACAAAATCAAAGTCGCAAGAAGCATATAGTGGGATTGCATTCAATAAGCCATTATAAAGTATGAATTGTTTTATAATAAGAGATGGTGGCTGTTGAGCCCAAGGAAGGAGGAAAAATAACAAGTTTAAATTTACAATATTAAACAAAATAATGTAAGTCTTACTTAGGTGGAGTAATGGCCTTTTGCCTTTAAAAGTCACCTCTGCCAGCAGATAGATGTATATCTTAAAAGAATGTGAGCTGGCATCTGGATATGAAGTTAGATGGACACGTGTGATAGTCCAGGGTTATGACGATGTGACCTGGCCACATCAGAGGAGTTACAAGGGGAGAATATCTCTGCTTCTCACTGACCTGATGGAGGGAAATGAGGCTCCCTCATTTTTTGGGAGAACAGGGTAAGATGTTCGTAGCGTGAGTGAACCAGCACTGGATGGCAAGGACAAGCTGGAAACAGCTGTGTGTGCACACATATGTACAAGATTACAACATGAAGGAGACATACCTTAAACCCTTAAAATTCATGAGCCAGGAAAACATACATGGATCTCATTTACAGCGTGAATCCTAAACCATAGTGTTACTTACACCTCCAAATATGACTCAGTCTGATTTCTGGAACCTAAAAGAATCAAGGGATTTAGGTCTAAACCACACACCCTGCAATCTCAGGAAAGCTTTCCCTCTACAAAGTTGGTAACATTGACCCCTTGATCTCTGCCTCAAGCCCCCAGGGAGAGACTCTCCTTATCTCTGAGATAGTTTGTCCATTGCAGGACAGCTCTCAATGTCAGATTTGTTTTCCTTCTTGTGAGTCTCAAACTGCTTCCTTCTTCATTTCTCATAAAAATCCTCAACCCACCTTCCAAACATACACATGTGCCATGGAACATGGTGGTGAGCCACAGGGATCTAGTCAGTCCAACAGTTTAAGTCCCCAGGATACCCCTTAGATTGTATGCTTTTCAGGCATTTATAAAACATAATTGTCTCTCTTATTTCTTGATGAGAAAAGTTAACAGATAGGAACACACTCCAGGGTGACTGTGAGGATTAAACGATATACTGTATTTAACATATTAGAAAGAAACATAAAATGTATCCTTTTGTCTAACTACCATGACTGATTCATAGTCAGGTCTCTCCTTCCCACGAATAACTTCAGATATTTGAAGATCCTGTCACCAGATGAGGTTTGCCCTGAATGACCTGAGGGCACCATTTCTATAAAAACTTTTCCAGTCTAAGCCTGTATAATTCTCTAACCTCTGAATCAATAAGGTTTTTATACACTGAGCAGGCCAGATCCTTCTCTATATTCCTCCTGTTTGTGAGGCTCACTTTTAAAGTTTGTCACCCATTGTGTGATTCACTGATTGAGAAATATGCTGAGCCGCATGAGACTAAATCTTCTTCATGTTTAAACAGTCAGTTACTCTAAGGGTCTATTGCTTTTTTGTAAAACCATTGCATCTCATTGGATCATAACAGTAAGTGTTCCCTTGTAGCCAATGTTACGTTTTCATACACATAAGCCAGGACATTAGCCCAAAGATTTACCAAGAATCATCTGTGGTAAGTTAGGTAGAAGCACAGAATGAAAATCTTTTTGTGTTTCAGATCTCCAGGATGGCTCTTTTGTACTATAGAAGCCACCTAGGGGATTCTTTGTCACCACGGATGGTGAGCTTTAAATTAACCTGGACAAATGTGAAAAGGAGGGGCAATATAGTTCAAAACCTGGAAGAACTTGTCTAATAGCAGATCTGCCTCTAATAAAAACTCTCAAATTCTGATGTCCTTGGAGACTGGGAATGAAAATGACTGTCCTTTTAAAACTTCTTTTTTTTTTCCAACCATTATCAAGTGGTATTTATTCCTGGGTTGCAAGGGTGGTTCAATATTGGCAAATCAATCAATGTGATACATCACATCAATAAGAGAAGGGATAAAAACCATCCACTCATTTCAATAGATAGAGAAAAAGCATTTGACAAAGTACAACATCCATTCATAATAAAAACCCTCAACAAATTAGGTTTAGAGGGAACTTATTCCAACATAATAAAGGCCATCTATGAAAAGCCCACAGCTAACATCATTCTTTGTTTTTTAATAGTTTAAAACTTCTAAGAGAAGGCGGTGTCCCAAGACAACACAAACAATCAACAACACTTATTTGCCAAAAAGTGAGCCAATTAAGGGGAATACAAACACTTCAAAGTGTATTCAGACCAATCAGTATAAACATGGTGACAGGTGAATAAATAGAATACTCCTATGTGATATAGAAATTGTCCCAGTCATGCTCAGATATGGTACATGTGCATTTTCACATAATAATGTGCATTTTTCAAAAAATTTCATGCCACTCATAATATCTGTATCACCTTCCCAGCTGTGAACAATCATTCATGCGTCATATTTACTTAGTTGAAAAAAAGGTTTGATACTCTTTCTTGTTTTGTCAAAGATTAATTGCCCATACCTGTGGGTCCAGTTCTGGGCTCTCTATTCTGTTCCATTGGTCCATGTGTCTCTTTTTGTGCCAATACCATACTGTCTTGATGATGACAGCTTTGTAGTAGAGGCTAAAGTCTGTGATGCCTCCCGTTTGGTTTTCTTCTTCAATATAACTTTGGCTCTTCGGGGTTTTGTGTGGTTCCACACGAATTTTAAGATAGTTAGTTCTAGCTTTGAGAAGATTGCTGGTGCAACTTAGATGGGGATTGGATTGAATGTGTTCAGGGTGTTATATGGAAACCAATTTGACAATAAGCTATTATAAAAAAAAAAATAATAGGGCAGCTGAGGTGGCTCAGTAGGTTAAGGGTTCCACTTTGGCTCAGGTCATTATCTCACGGTTTGTGGGTTTGAGCCCCAGTATCTCTGCTGACCTCTAGCTCAGAGCCTGGAGCCTGCTTCAGATTCTGTATATCCCTCTCTCTCTGACCCTCCCCTGATTGCCCTCTCTCTCTTTCTCTCACTCAAAAATAAATAAAAACATTTTAAAATTTTTAAATAAAAAATAATAAAATAAAATATAGAAAAAGTAAAAAAGAGAAAAAAGGGTTTGAACTTCAAAAGAGATTTTAATCTTTGGTATCAAGAAGAGAAAAGGAAAAGTCTCCCATTTCTTGTGCGGTACAAGAAAAAGTCTAACAAGACTGCATTACAAGCATCTGCCTGAGAGTCCTGATGGCCTTAACTAGAGTCACACAGTGTTGGTCTTGTGATGTTGGGTCTGAGCCTATTCAGTAGAATGTTCTTTTTGCCTTGAAAGTCTCTGACTCTGTTTTGTCATTAAACTGCCAGAAAACTACATTCATCCTAGAAAGAGCCAGTCATATAGGATTGGTAGTGTTGTGTGCTGGGTGAGTTCACCCTGGCTGGGAAGAGCAGGAAGTGTGAATGTATTCTAGCTCTGCACTCAGTGACATCATGTTGGCCAATCCCAGAACGGTTACACCAGAAAAAGGAACAAACAAAGTACATCAGAGTATCAATCACGCAGCAAGACAACACCACATGAGCTCAAATGAAATAAAATATTTCTGTTGGGGGTGAAAAAAACATAGAAGGTATCAGAAAAGATATTGGTACAAAGACAAGGAACTCTCAAAATAGCTGTGACAAGTTAGAAAAGGCTATAAATGAGGTGAATAATAAAATGGAGGCTGCCACTGCACAGATTGAAGAAACAGAGAGGACAATAGGTGAATTAGAAGACACAGTTATAGCAAAAGAAGAGGCCGAGGAAAAGAGAGAGAAAATGATTCAGGAGCACGAAAGGAGAATCAGAGAACTGAGTGATACAATCAGATGGAACAATGTCCATATCATAGGAGTTCCTGAAGAGAAAGACAAAGACAGAGAGCTTGAAGGCATGTTAGCCCAAATTATATACGAAAATTTCCCCAATCTGGGGAAAGAGAAAAACATTATAATTCAAGAGACATACCAAACTCCCCTAAGACATAGTGTAAACCGACCTTCAGCACGACATATCATAATGAAACTGGCAAAATATAAAGATAAGGAGAGACTTCTGAAAGCAGCTAGGAGAAAAGGGCCTTAATGTACAAAGGCAAACCTATTAGAGTGGTTACGGACCTATCTACTGAAACTTGGCAGGACAGAAAGGAATGGCAGGAAATCTTCAACGTGATGAACAGGAAGAATATTCAACCAAGAATTCTTTATCCAACGAGCCTGTCATTCAAAATAGGAGAGATAAAGGTTTTCCTAAATAAACAAAAGTTGAGAGAATTCATCATCACCAAACCAGCTCTACAAGAAATCCTAAGAGGGACTCTATGAGAGAAATGTAGCAAGGAATAAAGGTACCAGAGACATCACTACAATCATGCACTCGACAGGGAACACCATGAATCTAAACCCACATTTTTCAATAATAACACTGAATGTAAATGGACTGAATGCTCCAGTCAAAAGACACAGGGTGGCAGAATGAATCAGAAACCAAAACCCATCTATTTGCTGTCTACAAGAGACTCACCTTAGACCTGAAGACACCTTTAGATTGAAAATAAGGGGATGGAGAAATATCTGCCATGCAACTGGATGCCAAAAGAAAGCAGGAGTAGCCATACTTATATCAGACAAACTGGACTTTAAAATAAAAGCAGTAACAATAGATGAAGAAGGACATTATATAATAACTACAGGGTCTCAACATCAAGAAGAGCTAACAATTATAAACATTTATGTGCCGAATGCAGGAGCTTCTAAATACATAAAACAATTAATCACAAATAGAAGCAATCTTATTGATAAGAATGTGGTAATTTCAGGGGACTTTACTACCCCACTTACAACAATGGATAGGTCAGCCAGACAAAAAAATCACTAAAGAAACAATGGACCTGAATGGCACCCTGTAGCAGATGGAATTAATAGATATATTTAGAACTCTGCATCCTGACACTAGGGAATTCACTTTCTTCTTGAGTGCACATGGCACACTCTCCAAGATTGATCACATACTGGGTTATAAAACAGCCCTTCATAAATACAAAAGAATTGAGATCATATCATGCACACTTTCAGATCACAATGCTATGAAACTCGAAATCAACCACAGGAAGAAGTTTGGAAAACCTCCAGAAATGTGGAGGTTAAAAACTACCCTACTAAAGAATGATGTGGTGAACCAGGCAATTAGAGAGGAAATTAAAAAATATATGTAGACAAATGAAAATGAGAACACAACAATTCAAACTGTCTGGGATGCAGCATAGGCAGTCTTAAGAGGAAAGTTCATTGCAATCCAGGACTACCTCAACAAATCAGGAAAAGCAAAAACTCAAAACCTAACAGAGACCCTAGGAAACTAGAAAGGGAGCAGCAAGAACACCCCAAACCTAACAAAAGAAAATAAATAGTAGAGATCAGAGCAGAATTAAACAAGATAGAATCCACAAAAAGCAATTGAACAGATCAATGAAACCAAGAGTTGTTTTTTTGAAAAAATAATCAAAATTGATAAACCTCTAGCTAGGCTCCTCAGAAAGAAAAGACAGAACATGAAAATAGACAAAATCATTAAGGAAAATGGATCCATTACAACAGATCCCTCAGAAATACAAGCAATCATCAGAGATTACTATGAAAAATTATATGCCAACAAACTGGACAATCTAGAAAATGGACAAATTCCTGAACACACATGCACTACCAAAATTCAAACAGGAAGAGATAGAAAATCTGAGCAGACCCATAACCAGTGAAGAAATCAAATCAGCTATCAAAAATATCCCAACGAATAAAAGCCCAGGGCCGGATGGATTCCCAGGGGAATTCTACCAGACGTTTAAAGCAGAAGTAATGCCGATCCTTTTTAAGCTATTCCAAAGAATAGAAATGGAAGAAAAACTACCGGACTCATTCCATGAAGGACATATCACTTTGATTCCCAAACCAGGCAGAGACCAAACAAAAGAAGAGAACTACAGGCCAATATCCTTAATGAATACGGATGCAAAAATACTCTGACAAGATACTAGCAAATTGAATTTGACAACATATAAAAAGTATTATCCATTATGATCAAGTGGGATTTATTCCTGGGTTACAAGGCTGGTTCAATATTCACAAATCCATTAATGTGATCCATCACATTAACAAAAGAAGGGAAAAAAATCATATGATCCTGTCGATAGATGCAGAAAAAGCATTTGACAAAATACAACATCTCTTCTTAATGAAAACCCTTGAGAAAGTCGGGATAGAAGGAACTTTTAAACATCATAAAAGCCATTTATGAAAAGCCCACAACCAATGTTATCCTCAATGGGGAAAAACTGAGAGCTTTCCCCCTGAAATCAGGGATACGACAGGGATGTCCACTCTCACCACTGTTGTTTAACATAGTGCTGGAAGTCCTAGCATCAGCAATCAGACAACAAAAGGAAATAAAAGGCATCAAAATTGACAAAGAAGAAGTCAAACTTTCCCTTTTCACGGATGACATGACACTCTACATGGAAAATCCGAGTGACTCCACCTTCTAGAAGTGATCAATGAATTCAGTAAAGTTGCAGGGTACAAAGTCAATGTACAGAAATAAGTTGCATTCTTATACAACAAAAATGAAGCAACAGAAAGAGAAAGCAAGAAACAGATCCCATTCACAATTGCACGAAAAACCATAAAATACCTAGGAATAAACCTAAACAAAGATGTAAAAGCCTTGTATGCTGAAAACTATAGAAGACTTATGAAGGAAATTGAAGAAGACACAAAGAAATAGAAAAACATTCCATGCTCATGGATCAGAAGAATAAACATTGTGAAAATGTCATTATTACCCAAAGCAATTTACACATTCAATGCAATCCCCATCAAAATTGCACCAGCATTCTTCTCAAAGCTAAAACAAACTATCATAAAATTCGTATGGAACCACAAAAAACCTTTATTAGCCAAAGTAATATTGAAGAAGAAAACCAAAACGGGAGGCATCACAATCCCAGACTTTAGCCTCTACTACAAAGCCGTCATCATCAAGACAGTATGGTATTGGCACAAAAACAGACACATGGACCAATGGAATAGAATAGAGAACCCAGAACTGGACCCACAAGTATATGGCCAATTAATCTTTGACTAAGCAGGAAAGAGTATCCAATGGAAATAAGACAGCCTCTTCAACAGGTGGTGTTGGGAGAGCTAGACAGCAACATGTAGAAAAATGAAATTAGACCACTTTCTGACACCATTCACAAAAATAAACTCAAAATTGATAAAGGATTTGAATGTGAGACAGGAAACCATCAAAACACTAGAGGAGTGGAAATGTAAACTGGTGCAGCCGCTCTGGAAAACAGTGTGGAGGCTCCTCAAAAAAGTATCCATAGAACTCCCTTATGACCCAGCAATAGCACTGCTAGAGATTTTCCCAAGGGTTACGGAAGTGCTAATGCATAGGAGCACATGTACCCCAATGTTAATAGCAGCACTGTCAACAATAGCCAAAGCATGGAAAGAGCTTAAATGTCCATCACCTGATGAGTGGATCAAGAAGATGTGGTATATTTATACAATGGAGTATTACATGGCAATGAGAAAGAATGAAATCTGGCCATTTGTAGGAAAGTGAATGGACATCAAGGATGTCATGCTAAACAAAATAAGTCAGTCAGAGAAGGACAGATACCATATGTTTTCACTCATAGGTCTAACAGGAGAACAGGAGAAACCTAATGGAGGACCAGGGGGAGGGGAAGAGGAAAAGAGAGTTGGGGAGAGAGAGGGACGCAAAACTTGAGAGACTATTGAATACTGAAAACGAACTCAGGGTGGAAGGGGGAGGGGGAAAAAGGTGGTGGTGATGGAGGAGGGCACTTGCGGGGAAGAACACTGGGTGTTGTATGGAATCAGATTTGACAATAAACTACTTAAAAAATAAAAATAAAAATGCCTATCAAGAAAAACAAACAAACAAACAAACAAACAAACAAACAAAAAGACCCTAGAGGAGAAAGCAGGGAAAACTCCTTGACCTCACCCTCAGTAATTTCTTCCTTGACACATCCCCAGAGGCAAGGGAATCCAGAAGAAAACTGAATTACTGGGACCTCATCAAGATAAAAAGCTTCTGCAAGGCAAAGGAAACAATAAAAAAAAACTAACAGGTAACTGACAGAAAGGGAAAAGATAGTGGCAAATAGCATATCAGATAAAGGACTAGTATCCAAAATATACAAGGAGCTCACTAAACTCCATACACGATAAATGAATAATCCGGTGAAGAAATGGTCAGAAGACCTGAATAGACACTTCTCCAAAGAGGACATCCAGATGGCCAACAGGCACATGAAATGATGCTCAGTGTCACTCATCATAAGGGAAATACAAATCAAAACCACACTGAGATACCACCTCACACCAGTCAGAGTGGCTAAATGAACAAATCAAGAGTCCATAGATGCTGGCGAGGGTGTGGAGAGATGGGCACCCTCCTACACTGTTGGTGGGAATGTAAACTGGTGTAGCCACTCTGGGAAACAGTGTGGAGATTCCTCAAAAAACTATCCATAGAACTCCCTTATGACCCAGCAATAGCACTGCTAGGGATTTTCCCAAGGGATACAGAAGTGCTGATGTATAGGAGCACATGTACCCCAATATTCATAGCAGCACTTTCTACAATAACCAAATCATGGAAAGAGCCTCAAAGTCCATCACCTGATGAATGGATCAAGAAGATGTGATATATATATATATATATGTACAATGGAGTACTATATGGCAATGAGGAAGAATGAAATATGGCCATTTGTACCAAAGTGGATGGACCTCGAGGGTGTCATGCTAAATGAAATAAGTCAGGCAGAGAGGGTTGGATACCATAAGTTTGCACTCATAGGTCTAACAAGAGAAACCTAACAGAGGACCATAGGGAGAGGAAGGGGGAAAGAAAACTGGGGAGAGTGAGGGTCACAAATATTGAAAAACTATTGAATACTGAAAATGAACCGTGGGCTGAATGGGAGAGGGAGAGATAGAAGGGGGTGATTGTCATGGAGGGGGGCGCACTTGTAGGGAGAAGCACTTGGTGTTGTATGGAAATAAATTTGAAAATAAACTATTAAAAAATAGAAATAAAATATTTTCAGATAGAATATGAAGTGGTTGAGATAAGGTCAGTAGGTTCTGAAATTTGTATACTATTCTTTATAAAAGAAAAATAATATTACAAATGTATGAAATGACTCAAGGATGCTTTTCAGAAATGAAACTGTATTTGTATTTCACAGAATCATAGTGCTATTGAATGATAAGACAACATTACTCTTGGATACTGTAAAAGACAGGCAACAATAGATGCTGGTGAGGATGTGAAGAAAGAGGATCTCTTGTGTACTGCTCTTGGGGATAAAAACTGGTGTGGCCACTCTGGAAAACAGTATGGGGATTCCTCAAAAAATTAAAAATAGAACTACCCTATGACCCACCATTGCACTACTAGGTATTTGTCCAAGGGATACAGGTGTGCTGTTTCAAAGGGACACATGTACCCAAATGATTATAGCAGCACTATCAACAATAGCTGAAGTATGGAAAGAGCCCAAATATCCATCAACGGATGAATGGGTAAAGAAGATGTGGTACATAATTACAATGGAGTATTACTCTGCAATCAAAAAGAATGAAATCTTGCCATTTACAACTACATGGTTGGGACTGCAAAGTACTATGCTAAGTGAAATTAGTCAAGAAAGACAGATATCACATGACTTCACTCATATGAGGACTTTAAGATACAAAACATATGAACATGAGGGAAGGGAAGCAAAAATAATATCAAAACAGGGAGGGGGAGAAGAATATAAGAGACACTTAAATATGGAGAAAAAAACAGAGGGTTACTGGAGGGGTTGTGGGAGGGTTGATGGGCAAAATAGGTACAGGACATTAAGGAATCTATCTGGAAATCATTGTTGCAGCATATACTAACTTGGATGTAAATTTAAAAATTTAATAAAAGTAAAATAAAACTCATTAGAGCTAAAGGGAAATAAGATGTTTTAGTAGCCATGTGACTTTTCATTTGGTGACAGCTACCATCCCTAAGAACTCTTAGGAATTTTATTAGAGATAATTACCTCTGAGAAATATAATAGAGAACATAGAGTATAAATTTTGAGAAGTGGCTCTTTATTCTGCATGTGTTTTAGATAAAACCAGAAACAAAAGTGTAATTTTTATTTTATTTTATATTATGATTTTTATTTATTTTTGAGAGACAGAGAGAGGCAGCATAAGCAGGGGAAGGGAGAGAGACAGGAACATACAGAATCTGAAGACAGGCTCCAGGCTATGAGCTGTCAGCACAGAGCCCAATGTGGGGCTCAAACCCACGAACCATGAGATCATGACAAGAGCTGAAGCCAGAAGCTGGATGCTTAACCAACTGAGCCACCCAGATGCCCCAAAAGTGTAACTTTTAAATAAAACCGTGTCAGAAATGGAGTTGAATATCGTTTACTGTAATGCTTGATAAGATTCATCACTGAGAAGATATAAGTTTAAACGAATTATGAGAAATACAAAATAGAAGGACCTGGCAATGCCTGTACTATTTATGGAATTGTCTGAATTAAAATGGGGGACCTTATAACACAGAAAGGAGAAGACTCATTAAGAAGTTTATGTGGCCAGAGTATAGAGTGCCAGTTTCAAAAGTAGACTTGGATATATCCATGCAGTGGCATTTCATTCAGACATTAAAAGAAATGATATTCTAGGTAATGAGATCGTAATAGTGGTATATGTAAACAGTTTTTATACTTGTGATGAACATAGTATAATGTCAAATCACTATGTAGTACATCTAAAACTAATGTGATACTGTGTCAACAATACAATAATACAATACAATACAATACAATACAATACAA
>PISW01014722.1:0-19880 GCA_004023785.1 Mungos mungo | reverse complement strand
AGCACAGCAGTGCCTAATTGTTGGTCTTTCCCAGATTCCAGCGGGAAAGGGAGAAAGGAAGGAAGTAGGAAGATAGTAAAGAGAAGACGGGGGACAATTAAAAATTAAAAATATTAAGAAAAAAAACCACTTAACGGTATTAACACAAGCACAGCATCTCTCCAGCGCTGATGGGCGTGGCTTGGTGCAGGTGGGTCGGGTCCCAAGGGCTGCTCTCTGAGGCCCCGCCTTGGTGGATGCGAGGAGAAGAATGGCGACGGGCGCCCCAAGTCCCCCTCAGACCATGCGTTCCAGCCACTGTCTGGAGTCCAACCTTCTTGTGCCTCGGGCGGATCTAATTGTTTCTGTTTTCCAAGTTCCGCCGGGTTCTAAGTCCTCGCCCGCACCCTCAATATTGCCACCACAGTTACAATCATCCGCAGGTGGGCAGCTTTCTGGTCTGGGCGGATAGGGGGTTTATGAAGTCAGAGTTCTCCCCCGGCTCCACCTGAAGTCGGTGAGCTGCCTGGTCCGGCTGAACGCCCCCGCTGAAGGGACGGGTCTCTCTCTCAGCGTTCAGCGGCCCTCAGTCCTGGGGGCTAAATCCTCTGCAGGGATTGCGCTGTGAGTGCTTCAGTCTCTACTTCTCTTCCCCTGGTCTCTCTCCTGCCTTGCCCCGAGGTACCGCGCGTGGCTGTGAAGGTCCCTGCGCCTCTGGATACCCGGAGCCCCACGTGAGCGACTGTCGGGGAATCTGTGCGCCTCCGGGCTCTCTCTCGGCTGCCCCGCACTGTGCCGATCCCCGCTGACCTGTCCGCCTCTCGTCTCCCGCCACCCCGCCCGGCTAGGAGCGGTGCGCCTGGGGACTCGCGGGTTTCAGCGGGCCCAGCGCCAAGCCTCTTATATAGAGACCTTAACTAAGTTCAGGCACTTGCACCATCCTGATAGACTCAATAATGCATTGTTCTTTTAGGGCTGTGTCATTCAAAATGGCTCCCACTGTGGGAATAGTGGGCAGAGTATATATTCCTAGCACAGAGCAGGGTGTGAGAAGCCTCTATATACCCAGGGCCAACCAATGGTCATGTCCTCTTGATGACCTCCTCCAAAAACTGCTCCTCTTGCTTTTGAGCATTATTATCCAACAACAAAAATGCCTGGCGCTATGGCAGCCATCTTGCAATGATGTCTAAGACAAAAGCATCACAAGATGGATGCATCTTAGTGCCATTATGACTATATCTGGACCTCATGTGGGAAGGCTTTTGATTGTCCCTTGTTACTTACAGCCAAGAACAGCCTTCCAGCATAGACATTAACTTCACTGCTGTTGCATCTTGGAAATTATGTGACTTGTACATACCTTTGCTCTAAGAGCAACTTTGATTTATGCCAATGTAGTTTTGCTGTCTTCTCTGTATTTAATGATAAAATTATTGCCTTGGGATGGGGAAGCAATATGTTGCAGTCATTCTAATATTTGTTGCCTTATCTGAGAGGTCATTATGTCATGTGTGAAAAATGACACAAAAGCTTTGATAGCTTTATGCCACTTGACAAAGGTTCATAATGGACAACACCCTAGGAGAAAAAAGATATGTGATCCAATAAAATCCAGTTTCAGTGGTATAATATATTCTAGATATGTTTAAATTTTGACTCAGAGCCACTCATCCCACCATTCACACATCCCTATACTAAATGTGCACTAGAACCTCATTCAATATTGATTTTGATGATATTATTCTAAGTTGCAACAATTTACTTTTTTTAAAATCACAACTTTTATGCTTCAAAGAAAAATTTCTGAGCCATTGATCCATTTTTGTGATTTGGGGATATAACACAACACAATGGCAACCCTGAAAAAAAATGCAAATAAAATGAATGTAAGCAATAATATGCAGAGGAAAATAACACACCTTCATTTTAGACAAGAGACCACTTGAGTCCTTGGAGTCTATGGACAACCTTTAGGAACACAATTACTAAGGCTATGGCAGGATTTACATAAAAGTCTATTCATGGAAAGGATTTCTATAAAGGACTATTTTTCAGCTTCCCCTAAATCACTCATCAACTGCCTCACCCTTCTGTGTTTCTATTCAAATATCCACATAGCCCAAACACCTAGGGAGTGGCAGCAGCAATGGGATCTCTCCAGGGCAGGGAATGGCTTGCTATGTGTTGGCCCCCAGCTCAGTGCCATGTACCACTTTGTGCTTTATGCTAAGATCGGTGACATAATAGTAAGAATGGCC
Source organism: Mungos mungo (assembly GCA_004023785.1). NCBI lineage: Eukaryota > Metazoa > Chordata > Mammalia > Carnivora > Herpestidae > Mungos > Mungos mungo. Next base: position 17,640 of record PISW01014722.1, on the reverse strand, counting down.
TTATTTGGGGCAGCAGATCTCTTATATAGGACTTTGGAGTGCCCTGTAATCACTTACCATATGCAAACAATGTCCCCTTTGCTATATCCTAGGATTTGTAAGAAACACCTGTGTGTTTGTTTCTCTAATGACTTTTCCAGGTAAGCCCCTTTTTCAAGTCCCTGCTACAGTCCCATTAACTTCCCATAAGTGACAGCTTTGAGAAACGGGTGAATAGATTAAGAAGTCAGGTTACCCCAACATAGGGTCGTTAATAATCCTCATTCTATTTAACCTACTTGTCCTGGCCCCAGCTTCAGGGCTGTCCAGTGTCCACCATGGTTAGGGGACACCGTGATCTGATCACTATATAGGACTCACATCCCTAAAAGGCCTTAATTTTAGACCTTTGACATATTTTCCAATGAAGATACATACATTGTTTTTGTGCATTGTGTTAACTTATTAATATAAACATTTAAAATACACTTCATAATTATGTTTCAGCATTTCTTCATTTGCCATATTTGGGACTTCAAAAAATGGAAGTATCCTGGGCCTCTTGATCTCTTGAGAGATGCTGGAGGTAGCTGAGCCAGAGTGACATTGGTGCAATACCTCTGCTGGGGTTCGACTTCTCCCTCCCAATCAGCAATGCTGACAAAGGCTGGAAGCCATGTTTACAAATTCCAATGTGTAGACATTTTATTCCCAATTCAGCTTCAAAGTCTGGACTGAGATTCCTGAGACAAAGAGCTGATACTGACAGTATTTTACTAGGAATGAGGATGATAGGAAGGCACAGAGCAACTCATGGTGTGTACATCAAAACCTACTTTCTGGAAATTCAACTGAATTCCTAACATCAAGTTGGAGAGTTCAGGTGTTATCCTGTGTTAATAGGGAGCCACCAAAGATAGATGAGGATTGTGGCTTGTTTTGTACTATATTTTAGAAAGATCATTGGTGGCTAGAGAAGGAAGAGGGATGGAGCCTGGGGCTGTTGTTCATGTCTTTCTAGGTAGGAATCAAAATCAAGTCCACCCAGGGGCATGGTGAAGATCCTGTTCTGGGGTTTCCAGTTGCAGCCTTGACAAAACAATAGCCCTTCCCAGGCAAGCTCTTTGGGTGAACACGATGCATCCTCCTAAAGGGGAAAAGCAACCTGATCCTGGCCTCCCTCACATGGACCATTTCACACCTGCTGGCCAACCTTAGGTGAGAGTAAGAGGGACAGGAAACCTCTTAGAAGAGAACAGGTCCAAGGGAGAACAAGAAGTAGTTTTTTATTGGGCAACTTGTGGGTCTGGTGTCCCATTTTCTGGGGCAGTCTGTCCATTTGCTTCCTCCATCATTTCCTTATACTGACGTTTGAAGAAGCCAACCTGTGGGGAGGAAGAAAAAGAGAATTAGGAAATCCAATGGAAGAGAGGAAAAGAGATGATTGAGGAGGGAGAGGGATCACCATTGCTGTAGCCTGTACTATGTTCCGGCACTGCACTAGAAACATTAGACATGCTGTGTCATTTAGCCTTTACCACAAATCTGTGAGTTGGGTGAAATCACCTTCAGAATGAGAAATCAAGACCCAGCGTGGACCAGGCACTGCCTACAGTCACAGAAAGAATCAGTGGTAGTATGAGTACCCAATCCAGTGCTGTGCTTTATTTTATAATTTGCTATGAATGGAAACATGTAGTGATAAAGAAGAGAGTGGGAAAGACAAGGAGAGCAATTAAAAGGCAGTCTGACTAAAATGAATGACACAGGAAACAACAGATGTTAGCAAGAATGCAGAGAAAGGAGAACCATCTTAAATTGTTGTTGGGAATGCAAACTGGTGCAACCATTCTGGAAAACAGTATGGAAGTTCCCCAAAATTAAAAAAAAAAAAAACTATCCTCTAATCCACGATTGCACTACTAGGTACTCAAGCATACAAAAATACAGATTCAACGGGTGCCTGGGTGGCTCAGTCGGTTAAGCGTCCAACTTTGGCTCAGGTCATGATCTCATATTTCACGGATTTGAGCCCATGTAGGGCTCTGTGCTGACAGCTCAGAGCCTGGAGCCTACTTCGGATTGTGTGTCTCCCTCTCTCTCTGCTCCTCCCTTTCTTGTGCTCTGTCTCTCAAAAATGAGTAAAAACATTAAAAATTTAAAAAAAAACACCTGGTGGTGTCAAGAGAAGGATGACAACACTCACCTTGTAGAGGACGGCCGTGATGATAGCCAGCAGCAGCAGCCCTCCCACGGAGCTGCCCACAATGACGGGGATGGGGTTGTAGACCTCCTGCTTCTCCAGGACTGTCTCTATCTGGAGTGGAGGGAACCTCATCAGAAAGTGACACAACTCTTGCTGCCCCAGACTCCTCCCAGGTCCCCTAAACTTTAACTTCCTCCCCTCCTTCCTTTACTCCAAGGGGTGACATACAGAAACACTCACGGGCTTCGGGACAACTCTCCTGCTGAGGGACCTTCATTCTTCCTCCCTCTGGGTTTGTGAGCCTCCCACACAGCACCACAGAGTTTGCATTAGGAGCCCTCTTAGCAGCCTGGCCACTGCCTGCCACACGGTCCCTACCTGAGTTCTCAGGAACGCCTCCTGTCCTGGAAGCTGGGAATACACGGACCTGTCGAACATGATTTCAGCCTCACTCACAATCAACACCTTCTTTTGCAGCGTCTACAAAACAGAGGGGGCACAGATGAGGAACTAGCACCGGGAAAGGCTCAGAGTTCAAGGAATGTCCTGGCTGGAAGGAGGACACAGACATCATCTGGTGGCACCTGAATCCTGGGGAGGGACTCTGCTGTTGGGTCTACACACCTGGCTGGCCCAGCCGAAGCTGAGGTTGCCCTTCAGGATGAAGTCAAGTTCCTCTTGGATGCCAAAGGAGGGCAGGTTACAGAGGAACCTCATGCAGTTAGCAATGGAGCAGTTCTAGGAACAGAGAAGTAGCATCAAGCCAGAAAAAGGTGGTTTTGAAGGTAGAAGACAGCATTAAACTGATTGATGTGAGAGGAGCAGCCACAATTAAATTCAAGAGGGCTGTTCAGCAGACAGCCATCTGAATGTAGTAGAGACTCTTGAATTAAACTCGTCTGGTGTGTGGTTTGAAGTGGAAATGGCCCAGAGCTCTCCTTTACCAGCACAGGATTCTTCTGAATGTGGCTCAGGAAGTCAGATTCTGTGGGCACCATTCTCTCTGAAGAACACTGAATGGAGGGATTCTAGGAAAAGACACGAGAAGGGGGTTGGGCATCAGGAATTCATGAGGGACAGAGAGATCCAGGTAAAGGGCAATAGCTTGGGGAGCTGTACACAGTCCTTGAGTACCTGGGGGTGGAAAACCTCTAACTTTGTCCATATAGGCACCCCATTCAGCTCCACAGGCACAGAGAAGTTGATGCTGACAGGCAGGTCCCTCTGTCCCAGATTGATCACCTGCATAGAGGGCAGTGAGAGCAGAGACCATGGCAAATGCCATATCCCTCCCTAATTGCTGGCTCCTAGCCCCTTGCTACAGCTCATGCTCTTGAGTCAGCATCACTTGCCTGGTATCTATGCTGAGCCTGCTTGCTTTCCTCCTGGTCCGTGCCTGAGAAGTTGAGGTACTTGGTAGACTGTTCATGGCTGGGGAGAAAAGAGGCACAGGTGAATCTGAAGTTCCTTGATGGACTCCTAAAGAAGCTCAAGTTAGCAGCATGACAAGATAAGTCATCAGTGGGGCCTTGGGGTGGCCTGCAATGAATTCTATGCCTGATCTGACATAATGAGAGGATTTAGGGAGAAGGGCTGGGTTTCAAGCTGGGTGCAAGGTTATTGCAGAAGCTGTAATGGAGGAAACTGGCAAGGGAGCTGGTAGAGAGTGCAGTGAAGGGAACCCAGAGCTATGCCATTGACTCACAAGGGAGCAGGGGCTAGTCCATCCTTCTTTGTGTCTCAGTATTCCTATCAGGCCTTCATGGGCACAGAAGATACTGGATATGCATGTGAGACACAGCAAAGGTTTGGGGAGACTTGGCCTGATACTACTGACAAATGCTTACTGGACACTACCCATGTCTAGGCTCCCACAGGCTTTCCTTCCTTTCCTGTTTCCTTGGCTTTTCTGGTCCTGGGGCTCAGAGGTGAGGGGAGGCCTAACAGTAGACTCTTCATTGGACCTCAGTGTAACAATTTCTCCTGAGCCTTACCCAAGCCCATGTGTGAAGACCCAGTGGCCAGACTGGCTCCTCAGTGGGCTCACCTCTGGCCATTCTTGGTCCACTTCTGGGTACCTGTTCTTTGCCTGTACAGTGCTAATCCTAGACCACTTCTACTCTAAACTCTCATCGCTCCTCTGTGAGGGGCTCCTCCAAAAGGCCCCAGCCTCATCCAGTGGGCCTCTCTGAATGCTCCCACCTACAGAGTCAAATCAGCTGAGTACAGTTGAACTGTAGGGCCAAATATGTCTAGATATGCCCCGCCCATGAGTTCCCAGTACACAGTCCAGCAAACAAGCTCCTAGCATGCACCTGGATGGGTGGATGGGCTGCTGAGAACTCCCAATGTAGGTGTGAATTAGACTGTGATACTGGGCAGGAAGAGGATGTCCAGTGAGGCACAAGGCCATAATTAGCACAGGGGAATGTTTCCAGGCTAGGCCACGTGGACTTGCTGCACATCATGAGTGTATACATCCCATAAGGGCAGGATATTATGTCTGGTTTTAATTCTAGAGGCTCAATAAGTCTTTGTTGAATATCAAATGAATTTATAGAAAGCAACCAGAGCACTGTGCTTAGCACACAGCAAATGCTAAGAAGCTATTTACTAAAGGAAGATATCAGCTCCAACACATGACTTGATTCCTGAGTTATAAACACTTCATCTATTACCCCTTCTGGAGCAGCATTTTAAGCTCTTTTTCTTTTATCTAGCTTCTCCCCTGAAATTTGGCCTCTGCAGCAAGCAGGTCATTTCTCTCTATACCTCCTAAAAGGGACTGGAAAGAAGAGGAGTAGCAGGTCTAATGCCCTGCAGGTATAAATATGTTCCTTTCAATGAAGAATTGTCTCACCCAAATGCCAATGACTCCTTCGAGAATCACTGCTGGCTAATCCCAATGCCACGGACTCTAACAGTTAGCAGAGGCCTCCCCTGACAGGAGGCTCTAGCTGCTCTTGGAAACTCATACAACTTCAGAGTACAGAACAATGGAGATATCCTTGATGAGTTTCTGCCTTGAATCAGAGTAATCTCACTTCCCAATAAAGTTGTAGGAATCTTGAGACATGGAAATGTCTCATATCTCTCAGGAAACTCAGGAAAATCTTGCTGCTTTTAAGAAAGCCTTCTGAGAACTGTAACCTCAATTAAATGTATAACAATAATAATATCACAATTATTATTATCATCATAGCTAGCCCACAATAGACACTTGATGCTTAATTAGTAAGTGCTGGCAGTATCATCTACCAATTGAAAAGGTGATGATAAAACCTGAACATTCCAGATGCTGAACTGCTGCAGGGGGTAATTACACCTTTCCTAACCCCATCAGAGTGATAGAGAAGAACCCTTTTGAGTTGGTGGTATGGTACCTGCTTATCACAGTGTAGATGGCGTACTGCACCATGAGCTCCTTCTGAAAGGTGGTCTTGCTGGTCCTGGGAGTATTATTTTCACTGGAGAAAGAGGGGGAGCCTAGTTGGCAAGGACCCAAGAAGAGGAGTCTAGGGGCAAGGAGGTGCTGCCCCAGGCCTGGCCCATCTCACCTGCTCACATTAGCTCTCAGAAGCAATCGATCACCCAGTATGGCGTTAGGAGAGACGTCAAAGGTGACCGTGAAGATCATCTGAGGAAGAGATAAGAATGAGGGAGTCACCAAGAAATGAGACAGTGTAGGGGCAGGAGAGCAATGGGTGGGCAGAAACAAGGCTAACCTTGGCTCCCCCATGGAAGATGAGGTGGTTGATGCTGCAACTGGTGCTCTGAGTACTCTGACCCTGGGCTGGGGTGCCATCACAGGTTAGGCGTAGGGAGTGTACCCGCTGCTGGCTCTATGCAAGGGCAGGAGAAGAAAAGGCAGGTGAGCATTGGTTAATGTTCCAAAGAGACTCCATGAAATAGTGAGTTCCCTGGTATGTATCTTAAGGTTATGTTTTTTAAAAAAATCTTTAGACACTATCTGGTCAAATTTCTCCCTAATGTAGAAATGCCAGGTTTATTAGAGTTTACCCTCTATTTATTTTTTGTTCTTTTAAAAAATCTTTTTATTATGGAAATTTTCGAACATACTCAAAAGTAGAGATAGAGAGACTAGATAGCTCAACCCTCCATGTTTCCATCACTCAATTTAAATTTCTACTGTTTTCTATTGTTTTATTTAGCTGTTTGCCACTTTTTTCTGAATAATTTAAAGCACATTCTTTTTTTTTTTTACTTTTAGCAAAATTTTATTTTTTCCCTCGTCTTTTTTTTTATAATACTTTATTGTCAAATTGGTTTCCATATAACACCCAGTGCTTCTCCCCACAAGTGCCCCCCACCATTCTGAATATCACATAACTGTATCCAGAAATACTTCAGTGTATGCCACTAAGAGATAAAGGTATTTTTTTAACATAGCCAAAAGACTTAACAAATCACACCCAATTAAACAACTCATTAATATTAGCTAATATCCAGGTAATGACCAGTATTCCCATTGTCTCCAATAATGTTATTTTGCAGCTCATTTTTATTTATTTTATCCAGCTATTTTTAAAATCAATATCCAATGAAGGTTCACATATTGCATTTGGTTCACATGTCTAGTAGTACATTCAGTGATAGGGTGCTCACCCTTCACATAGAATTCGCCATTCCTAGTGCATTGCTTCATACATAAATCAAAATATCCTCCCATTGGGAATACTAGTAGCCTAAGAGAGACATAGAAGACCCAAATGGAAGGAATAGACCTAATTTAGATGCCGATTCAAATAAACCAGATGTAAAAAAAAAGATATTTTTGAGACAAGGAACTTAGACTACGGTCTAAATACAAAGGAATCATTAATTTTTTTGGATGTGGTAATAACATTGGGGTCATGTAAGATGTCTGAGAGGAATACAATGACATGATGTCTGGGGTTTGTTTTAAAATATTTCAGCAAAGGGGAAAAACCCAGATGAAATAAATGTGGTCAAGTGTTGATAATTCTTGAATCTGGATGATAGATTGTGGGGAGGTTTGTTGAACTACCTTCTATTTTTGTAAATGTTTAACATTTCATAAAAATTTTTTAAACAGCCTGTTTCTCTTTGACTCCCTGTTGTCCTAGTTATATCTTCCAGAATAGGAATTGCCACATGACAGCTTACCATCAATTTTTATAAATAAATTTTTATTTAGGCTGCCTGGGTGGCTCAGTCAGTTAATCATCTGACTTCAGCTCAGGTCATGATCTCGCAGTTTGTGAGTTGAAGCCCCGTGTCAGGCTCTGTGCTGTCAGCTTGGAGCCTGGATCTCTCTTCAGATTCTGTGTGTGTGTGCGTGTGTGTGTGTGTGCGCGCACGCGCATGTGTGTGTGTGTGTGTGTGTGTGTGTGTGTGTCTGCCTTTTCCTTGCTTGCTCTCTGTCTCGCTTTCTCAAAATAAATAAACATTTAAAAAACTTAAATAAATTTTTATTGGAAGACACCTATGCTCATCCACATACATATTGTCAATGGCTGCTTTCATTCTACAACAGGAGAGGTGAATAGATGTGACAGATACTATGTGATCCACATGAAATATTTGCCATATAGTCTTTTGTAGAAAAAGTGAAATCAGTAACCAAAGGGTTGACAGGACTAATAAGTGCAACTACAACTTTTTACCAAAATTTGCTTGTTCTCAGAATATGTATGGTCTACCACCATGTTTCTGTAGAAACAGTCTTGCCTGAAACCATGATAACAAAATACTTGATTTAGGTGTTTTGCAGGAACTCAAGGCTTCAAGAAATTGGCCAGAACTGATCAGGACCACTGACTGCCTCTGCACAAATCCACAAGGGATAAACTTTTGACATACAAGGGCCTAAAACTCCATTCTCGAGTCATGCTAAGGACACTATTTTCTGGTAATGGATTTCCTGCATGAGAGCTTATGTATACATAAACTTTTACATAAGCTGTCATGCATGTGACAGATAACTAAATGACTTTAGTCCTCCTCTACTTATTAACTTCCTTTATCTAATTCTAAAGTCACATCACTCCTTTCCTCTATAACCAGACCCTCTTTTTTTTTTCTTTGCCTTTAAATATTCCCGACTCTCCCTTTCCTTACTCAATGTCTCAATGATTGGATTTACTGTACATTGAGGATAGGGACTTGGATTTGGTTACAATTTTGCAAGCCAGCCAGGAACTCCTTGCCTATGGTTTGTCTACTCTCCAGTCAGTAATAGGAGTTTGGTGACAATGTCCAAGCAGCTTCCTAGGTCCTTTTGTTCTAGAGACCATCCCAGGGGCACCATCCCAACTTGGCGCCCCTGACTTTGGATGTTTAATTTAACTCTGTGGCAAGGAAATAGCTTTTGGTTTGGACAGACATCTTTTCATCAGTATTTTGTGTATGACAGCATGTGAGCTTATTTTTTACTCTCATTCAGTTGCCTCAAAATAGGTAGGGGGATTGGGTTTGGCTCTCTCAGCCTCCTTTTCTTGCTTAATTAATAAAAGTTTCTTAAGTGAAATAAGTATGCTAAGTGAGATGAGTCAGTCAGAGAAAGACAATACCATATGACTAACTCATATGTATTTAAGGAACAAAACAGATGAAGATAGGGGGAGGGAAAGAAAAATAAAATAAGACAAAGACAGAGGTGGAGGCAAACCATAAGAGACTCTTAACTATAGAGAACAAACTGAGGGTTGCTGGAAGGGGAGGTAGATGGGCAGATGGGATAAATGAGTAATGGACATTAAGGAGGGCACGTGTCGAGATGAGCACGGGATGTTATACATAAGTGATGGATCATAAATTCTACTCCTGAAACCAGTATTATGCTGTATGCTGTATATTAACTAACTTGAATTTAAATAAAGTCTTAGAAGAAAAATAAATAAATAAATAAATAAATAAATAAATAAATAAAATGTGATAAAAAGGGAAGGTTGATTAGAAAGCTATTTGGTTCAGTCAGTGAAGCCTCAACTTTTAGGGAGGAACTAGAGACTAGGAAGCCGTTTGGTTCAGTAGGTGAAGCCCCAACTTTCAGTGAGGAACTAAATACTCACAAAAGTACTCTACACTTCATTTGGTATGCTTGTTGCTGCAGATTTATCTTTGCATAAAATCGGCCATGTTCTAATTAGAAAACGGGAACCGATCATTCAATTTCTGCATGTAGCCTTTTGGGTTCTATTCTCCAAAACTGGGCAATGTTTAGTTATGAAACTATGAAAAATTATCTTTTTTTGCAACACTGCTTGGCCAAAATATATCAGATTCTGGAGGAAAATGACCATTAATTAATTTATTCATAAATTATAATACCACTGTACAGTCAGATTTTTGTAAAAGGGAAGGTAAATGGGATGAAATACCTTCTATTCAGTCTTTTATAATTTTGTATTAGAAGAAGATGGCTCAGGAAAGATGTAAAATTTTACTCCAAAAGCAAAATTTTACTACAAAACCTCTGTTACCTGATTCCAACCGGAGAAAAGAGGATAGTTTATTGATTATTGAATTAAACCCCCAAAGGGGGTACCAGAGCAGCTGCCCCTCCTCAGCAGCTCCAACAACCTGAGCCCCAAAGGGAGCCTGAACCAGGTCCCCTTATGTTGTGGGGCCCAGAGTTTGGAGCAGTCTCCCCTTCTCATACCCAACAGGGCACTTAATTTCGTCAGGGAGTCACTGATTCCCGAGGGGGGCATATCTGCTAACACATGTCCCATTTGGATGCTCAGACACTGGGAGAACGATTTGAGTCCACTCCCCATTCTCTACCTCAGGTTTGTTTAATTGGAAAAACAATATGCTTACTTACAGAGATGACCCCAAGAGGATGGAAAATTTGTTCTCATCTATTTTTGCCACCCACAACCCACTTGGGCAGATGTACCAAATCTGTGAAATATTTTCCTCATTTCTAAGAAGTGCTGCATGCTGCCAGAAAAAAGTCTAGAGAAGAGCTAATCAGCTACATGCTGAAACCCCCAATAACCCCTTAAGAGCTGATGTCATAATGGCCATTGCTACTGTGGATCCCAACTGGAGTGTCAATGCTGGAGACTGAGGTTAGCTTGAACACTATCAGGATTGTATTTTAGCTGGATTAAGTAAAAGGAGTCCCTAAGCAAAGGAATTTAAATAAGAGTCAAGAAGTTAAACAAATATATGGAAACCAATTTGACAATAAACTATTATTTAAAAAAAAAAAAGAAGTTAAACAAAAACTGAATGAGAACCCTCCAGAATTTTCTGAAAGAATTTTTTGAGACACATCAGAAATACACTGATATTGATCCTGAGGCACCAGAAAATTTTAAGATGATCAGTATGATGTTTATCAAACAAAACTCATCTGGACATTCAAAAGAAACTCCAAAAGCTCCATTGGCAATCCCTTTCACAATTGTTTGAAACTGTCTTTAAAGTTTTTAACAGCAGAGGCCAAGCACAAGAAATAAAAGAGCACCAGAAAATGAAACAGCAGGTTGCCTTGTAAACTGCAGCTTTAACTCAAGGAAAGCCAAGTCCATGCCAGGGACTCCTAGAGAATAAGATCAACAACAGGTAAGAAATTCAGGTTCCTTGGACCCTAAAGGATGTCCCAATTTGGGTCTTGTCAATATGCCTATTGTAAAGAAGAGGGTCACTGGAAAAGAGAATGCCCTAGGCTCATGAGTTCTCTTAAGGGGACAGACTTCCAAAATGCCCACCACATACCTTAATTGGTTGATAGTGACCAACAAGGAAGGGGATCAGGGGTTCCTTTAAATCTTGCAAAGCTTATCATCATATACCACAAGGAGCCCCAAAACACAAGGGCAATTAGAAATAGATTCATGGACTTTTTACTGATATGAGGGCCACATATTCAGTACTCTTGATTCTCTCTGCTATAGCTGTACCAAGAGTTTTGGGAGAAGTATTGACTAAAACCTTCCTACAACCACTAGACTGCCAAATGGGACAAGCTCACCTTAAACACAGATTTCTGAGTATGGCTGAATGTCTCATCCCTTTACTGGGCTTTGATCTATTAACTAAACTGAGTGCTAAATTTACTTTTGCTACTGGACCCATGAATATAAAGGTTCCCCCAGAGCAAGCTTCATCAAGATAGAGAAATTCTATTAGAGCTGCCTGAAGAAGTCATATGAAAGATAAGATCAGATGTTTGGATGGGTAGGAAGCCAGGACAAGCAAAATCAGGGACACTTGTACATGTTAAGTTTTGTGATAAGGTTAAGATTTCAAACTTCAGAGAGTAACCATTAAAGAAACAAACTAAAAGGGAAATTCAGCCTTTCTCTCTGCCTTCTTAAAATTTGGCCTCCTCCACTTTTACCAATCCACATACAATACACCTTTTTTTTCTGGTGTTTTTTTTTTTTTTTGAGACAGAGACAGCTCCATCAGGGGAGGGTCAGAGAGGGAGATACAGAATCAGAAGCAGGCTCCAGGCTCTGAGCTAGCTGTCAGCACAGAGCCCGATGCGGGGCTCGAACCCACAAACTGTGAGATCATGACCTGAGCCGAAGCCGGATGCTTAACCGACTGAGCCACCCAGGTGCCCCAATACACCTATTTTTTAATGTTTATTTATTTTGAGAAAGAGAGAGAGAGAGAGAGAGCTCTTAAGCACACGTGAGTGGAAGAGGGGCAGAGAGAGAGGAAGAGAAAATCCCAAGCAGGCTCCGCGCTCAGTGGAGAGCTCAACATGGGGCTCTATCCCACAACCATGAGATCATGACCTGAGATGAAATCAAGAGTTGGATGCTCAACTGACTGAGCCACCCAGGCACCCTTACAATACACCTATTTTGCCTGTACAAATTTAAGGGCCATTAACCAAACTGTAGAAGATATCTACCTGGTGGTAATTAATTTGTATACTCCCTTAACAACCTTGCCTGGAGACTTTCAGTGGTTTGTTTTTCTGGATTTAAGATACATTCTTTACATCCCTCTCAGCTCAGACTTGCCAAAACTGTTTGCATTTGGAAAGAACCTGAGTCTAAGAATAAGCAGCAATATTGCTGGATGGTCCTCCCCTAAGGCTGTAAGAACTCTCTCTGCATTTGGGGGAAAGTCTTAGCCACAGACTTAAGGGACCTCCAATTATAAGGAGGAAACTTCCTTCAATACGTAGTTGATATTTTGGTTGTAAGCAAGACTAGAGAAGCCTCAGACCAAAATATGATTTGACCCTAAACTTTCTGGATGAGCAAGTCTATAAAGCCTCAAAGAAAAAGTTCCAAATCTCTCAAACATCTGTTAAATATCAAACTGTCAAAGGGACAAAGGAATCTGCTCCAGACAGAAGGGAAGCCTTAGCAAGGGTCACACTGCATATTACCAAAAGACAATTGCATAGTAGATTCCTAGGCATGGCTGGATTTTCCTGCATCTAGGTTCCTGATTTTGGATTCATCACTAAACCCCTCTATGAAATTCTTAAAGGAAGCAATAATGAACTTCTTGATTGGACTGGAGAATGTCATAACTCATTCCAAATTATTAAACAAAAACTACTCACAACTCCTGCTTTGAGCCTTCCAGATATCAGGAAGCCTTTTGATTTGTTGTTTGTCCATGAGAGGCAGAGGATCAGTCTTGGGAGTGCTAACTCAGAATTTGGGCAACATAAAAAGGCCTGCTGCTATTTTTTCTAAATTAGATTTAATAACTAAGGGATGGCCAATATGTCTGTGAGCAATAACAACCACTTGTGATCTATTACAAGAAGTAGAAGAATTTGCTTTGGGGCAGCCTGTCACACTGCATAGTCCATATTTATGTACTCTTCCTACTGGAACAAAAGGGTGGATACTGACTCACCTCTACAAGATTAGGCAAATATCACGCTGTCCTAATGGACAATCCCACTGTTACTTAGAAAGTGGTCTCCACCTTGAACCCAGCCACAATGCTCCCCAACAACACTGACTGTATACAGATAATTAACAAGTTTATTCCAGACATCCTGATTATATGGATCCACCATTGGAAAATCCAGACTTTGAGATGTTTGTGAACTGGAGCAGTATATTATGGATCAAGGATAATAAAGAGCTGGATATGCAGTGATGACCCATCACCAGAAGCTCTCTCACCAAGTACCTCCACTGAGAAAGCTGCAGCCATAGCTCCATTTAGGTATGACAAGACAGTGACTATTTTTACTGATTCTAAATATACCTTTTTTGGCAGTCCAGGCACACGGATCCAATTGGAAGGAAAGAGGTTGTTTAAATTCAGGAAATAGGGAAATTAAACATACCAAAGAGTATGTTAGAAGTACTAGAAACTGTTTTGGACTTCAAGGAGGTAGCTATTGTCACTGCTGAAGATACCAGAATTTCCCAAGGGTACAATCAGGCAGATCAAGCTGCCAAACTGACAGCCCATACAAAGATTTCAAAACCTTCTATAACACTTTAGTACCAGACACAGATTTAACTAAATACCAACTCTAACATTCCTCTGAAGACCTAAGAAGAGCTAAGGAATGGATATTTTGACATATTACTGTCATTGAAACTGGCTGGAAATACAATAAACCTTAACTTAGAACATCTTATAGAAGAGATAATTGTTGATATTCACAAAGAACCTGTTATGGGCATAATGCTACCCTTTAATGGATCCAATCATTAATTGTGGATCCCAATATTCAGAAAACTATTCAAAAATAGTTCAAAAATGTGACATTTTAAAAAATCCTAGGACCGAACCCCCACCAGTTCTAAAAGATATATAACTTAGATGCACCAAGCCTGGAGGAAACTGGTAGAAAGATTTTACCATGATGCCAAAAACAACAGGTCACTTTAAATATTTATTAGAATTTATAGACACCTTTACAAGCTGGGTTGAGATTTTTTTTCATGCCATTCAGAGGAGTTTTCAGAAGTTGTAAAAACACTTTTAAATAAAATAAATCTTAGGTTTGAAGTGCCACTAACAATTCAGAGTGACAATGGAGCAGCATTTGTGGCAAAGGCCACACAAGCAGTATCTAATGCCTTGGGCACTTGATGGAGACCACATACTTCCTAGAGACACCAACAGACTGGGAAAACAGGAGGAAAAGTGAAACATATGCTTTAAAAAAAACTTTGGTAAAAATCCGGCAAGAAACCAACTTAACTGGGAAAAAATTCTTGTCAGTTACCTGCTTCAGGTAAGAGTGGCTCCTAGAAGTAGGTTTGGTTTAATCCTCTATGAATTATTTTATGAAAGACACTTTCTGTATTCTTTTCATGACTTAGGAGTTCCTGATGGGGCTCATGTTAGGGATTTGGATACTATCAGGTACATTCAACTTTGGGAAATATTCTAAGTGGTATACATATGTTTGCTACTATCAGGTTGATGTATTCCAAGGTGTACTCTCACACTGCTTGAATCCTGGAGACTTTGTGTTATTAAACGCCTGGAAGAACAAGCACCTGGAACATCAATCCAACCTCAGTGGACAGGACCTTATGAGGTGCTGTTGACACAGTTCTTCAGTGAAACTGAAGGGAATTGAGCCATAGATTTGCCACACTCAAATTTAGCTTATTCCACAAGAATCCACTGGTTTCAAACAATAAACCAAGCATAAGTATAGTTAATTTTGGTGTAATTGTTAAGAGAGTAACACAGCGGGGTGTGGGGGTCCCATGTTTTCAAGTTCTTTTAGTTTGCAGGATTGTACAGAGAAGAGCAGGACAAGATGAGTAACTTTTCCCCCCAATTTAAAAAAGTTTATTTATTTATTTTTGTCTTAAGTACACATTTTATTATTTTTAAAATATAATTTATTGTCAAATTAGCTAACATACAGTGTGTACAGTGTGCTCTTATATATGGAAACCAATTTGACAATAAACTATTATGAAAAATAATTAAAAAATAAATTCAGTTAAAAAGAAAACAATACAATGATTCTGCAAACTGAAAGTGTTGACCCCCATAAACTAAGAGGAATGTTAATGTGAGCCCCAAGTTACATTTTTGTTTGTGGTTATCAACACTTCCCCTTGGCAATATGAATGTTTAAATGGCTAGAGAAGAGGAGGTACTTGTCTCCTAGGGCATTTGGTCACCTCTTTTCTCATATATAATTCGAATAAATTCAGCCATTGGACCAGTCCTCTCAACTGTTCTACAGGTTAAAGAGAGAAATGACAAAATATTCTTATTATTTTCACAGAAGTCAGGAAGGTGGAATTTGGCACATGTTTGGGAGAACATTACTGCCAAGGTGGGGAATGAGATCACATGAACATATGATAACAAATTCTTCAGTAACATTAGGAATTACTAAATAAAATGAAACTGCCCAAGCCATAGCAGCCCAACAAAAGGCCTTAGGCAAGAGTAGTTTTAGATAATATGCTTGCTTTAGATCTTATTTTAGCAGAGCAAGGAGGTGCTTGTGTAAAGGCTAATTTGTCATGCACCACATATATTAGCACTTCCTCACAAATTGAAGCTTGTCTTTACAAAATAAGACAATGAGCTACTTGGTTACAACAAGCCTCCCCTAAAGTACCAGACTCAGATTTGGACTCATTTTCTGGATTATTTTCTTGGATCCTCCAAGAAATTAGGTCAACTTTCCTAGGATTACTCATATTCCTAATTCTCCTTTGCTACTTAATCACAAAATGTGGTATAAAATGTTGTACAAAAACGATTAACCAAAGTACAAAAATTTTAGTAATGCATAATGTTAGCTTACAACCTGGAACAAAGGATATTTCCAAATAAGTGGAAAAAGTTTCTGTTCCTCTAACCCTGATCTCCACACTATTCCAGCAGGAAATAGCTAGAGCAGCCATCATCCCAATTCCCCCAAGAATGAGGAATAATCAAAAGACAGTGGGCATGAAAACCAGTAACCGGAGGGTTAACAGGACTAATAAGTGCAACTGCAACTTTTTACCCAAATCTGCTTGTTCTCAGAATGCAGCCTGCCACTATGTCTTTGTAGATAACAGTCTTACCTAACGCCATGATAACAGAATGTTCATTTAGTTGTCCTGCAGAGACTCAACGCTTCACTAAGAAACTGACCAGAAGCAGGGAATCCAACATTGTGGAGAAGTAGGGGGACCCAAAGTTCTTTGTCCCTCAAACACAGCAGTGTCGAGGCCAAACGACTTTGAATTCCAAGAGTTTGGGCTGCAGAGTGACAGAGATGTCTCCAAGGGTCCATGGGGACAACCTAACAGTCCATAGGTGCATGACAGCAAACTGGGAGAGAGAAAACAGGTGGCATAGGCACAGAGGGGAAGGGTCTCCTTCTGTGGAAAGACAAAGGGAAGAGAAAGAGAGGCTGTCGAAGTGTATGACTGTATTTGGATGAGAGAAAGACAACAGACCCAGGATCAGAGTAAAACAGAAAAAGATCCAGTTTCTAACCACAGGGCTTACTCCAGACTGCGGCTGGCTGCCCTGTTGTCACAGGTGGGAAGGAGGAGAGCCAACCCACGTGTCAGTAACTAGTTCAGAGGCACAGTCCACAGTGGAAGAAAGCAATCTCCTCCCTCAAGTGCATTGGGAAGAAGGCATACAGCTGTTCAAAGGACAAAGGACCTTCCCTTCACCCACCAGCCAGAGACCATTTAACAGCAAAGTGGAGCAGCACTCCCCCGGACCCAGGGTGCATGGAATGGGACCCTTTAAGACATTAGGGTTTGTGGGGAACCTGGGAGGTTTAGATCATGATCCTGCAGTTCATGGGTTCAAGCCCCACATCAAGCTCTGTGCTGATAGCTAGCTCAGAGCCTTGAGCCTGTCTTGGATTCTATCTCTTCCTCCCTCCCACTCTCTGTCCCTCCCTTGCTTGCACTGTCTCTCTCTCAAAAAACAAATAAAACATTAAAAAAAAATTTTATTTTTTAATTTAGTATTTATTTATATATTTTTCCATAATATTTTATCGTCAAATTGTTTTCCATACAACACCCAGTGCTCTTCCCCATAAGTGCCCTCCACCATCACCACCACCTCTTTTCCCCCTCCCCCTTCCCCTTCACTCTCAGTTCATTTTCAGCATTCAATAGTCTCTCAAGTTTTGCATCCCTCTCTCTCCCCAACTCTCTCTCCCTCCTCCGCTCCCCCTGGTTCTCCATATGTTTGCACTCATAGGTCTAACAGGAAAACAGGAGAAACCTAATAAAAAAAATTTTTTTTTAAGACATCAAGGTTTACCTCACACCAGTCAGAGTCGCTAAAATGAACAAATTAAAAGATTATAGATGCTGACACGGGCACCCTCCTACACTGTTGGTGGCAATGTAAACTGGTGCAGCCGCTCTGGAAAACAGTGTGGAGGTTCCTCAAAAAACTATCCATACAACTCCCCTATGACCCAGCAATAGCACTGCTAGGGATTTACCCAAGGGATAAAGAAGTGCTGAGGAATAGGAGCACATGTACCCCAATGTTCATAGCGGCACTTTCTACAA
>PISW01014721.1:0-19861 GCA_004023785.1 Mungos mungo | reverse complement strand
GAAAACACATCCTGGGAAGTCCCGTGTAGGAGTAACGCACTCAATTCTGTGTGAGAACACAGTGAACCCATCCCCATTCAACTAGGATTTCCTGGAGAAGAGTTAGTTGTGTTTGGAGCCTTGGGCGCAGAACAAGGAAGAAAGTGATTTCCAAGTAAACCTGGGAACAACCCTGTGTGCTGAGTATCATTCTGAGCACTCTCTGAACCTCCAGTAAAACTACTTGAACCTATGAGAACACAGGCTGGGAAATCAAGTGAATGAACAATACACTCCATTATGTGAAGGAACACAGTGAATCGTGTCCTCCTCCTCCAAGATTCCTTCTATGTTAGTTCGTTCTCTTTGAAAATTTGTGTTGTGGTCAACACTCACTACTGCTAGAAAGCACTATGCGGAACGTATCATTCCCTTAACATCTAGTATAACGATGTTACTAAAGTTGGAAAACACATGCTGGGAAGTCAAATGAATGTGTAAGACACTCAACTCTGGGAAAGAACACTGTGGAGATCCAGTTACCTAAGATGGATCTTTGGAAACCAGTGCGCACACCAAGGAAATAAGTGCTTTCCACGCAAAACTGAGAAAGAAGATTGTGCAGGAGGTTTTCGTGTTAACATTTACTTTAACTCTAAAACACAGGCTGGGAAATCAAATGAATGTAGAATACTTTCGAGTCTGTGAAGGAACACTGTGACTATTGCCCCATTCATCTATGAGTTTCAGTGTCAGAGTTTTTTGGGACCTTGTGCGCAGCAAAGGAAATAGGTGGTATACCATCAAAACTGCTAAAAAACACTATGCGGAAGGTGGCATTTAGTTTACAACCAGTATAACGTAGTGAATAATGTTTGAAAACACATCCTGGGAAGTCCAGTGTAGGAGTAACGCACTCAATTCTGTGTGAGAACACAGTGAACCAATCCCCATTCAACTAGGATTCCCTGGAAAAGAGTTAGTTGTGTTTGGAGTCTTGGGGGCAGAAGAAGGAACTAAGCGATTTCCAATGAAAACTGGGAACAACCTTGGGTGCTGGATATCATTCTGTGCACCTCTAGTAAAATTACTTTCACCTATGAAAACACAGGCTGCGAAATCAAGTGAATAGGTAATTCCCTCAATTCTGTGGGATAACACAGTTAAGTAAGCCCCATTCCACTAAGATTCCAAGGAAATAAGTTAGCTGTGTTTGGAGACTTGGGCACCGAAGAAGGAAGTAAGTGGTTTCCAATCAAAACTGGGAAACAACCCTGTGTGGTAGGTATCATTCTCTGAACATCCAGTAAAACTACTTGATTTTATGAGAACACAGGCTGGGAAATCAAGTGAATGAACAATACCCTCCATTATGTGATAGAGCACAGTGAATCATGTCCGCTTCCTCCTAGATTCCTTGTATCTTAGTTCGTTCCCTTTGAAAATTTCTGTGCAAAGGACATAAGTGATCAACACTCACTACTGCTAGAAAGCACTATGTGGAACGTATCATTCCGTAAACATCTAGTATAACGATGTTACTAAAGGTTGAAAACACATGCTGGGAAGCCAAATGAATGTGTAAGACACTCAACTCTGGGAAAGAACACTGTGGAGATTCCAGTTACGTAAGTTGGATCTCTTTGGAAACCAGTGCGCACACCATGGAAATAAGTGCTTTCCATGCAAAATTGAGAAACAAGACTGTGCAGGAGGCCTTTCTGTTAACATTTCCTATATCTCTGAAAACACAGGCTGGGAAATCAAGTGAATGTGAAATACTTTCAAGTCTGTGAAAGAACACTGTGGCTATTGCCCCATTCATCCGAGAGTCCCTGTGTCTGAGTTAGCTCTGTTTGGACATTTGAGTGCATCAAGGGAAATAGGTGGATTACCATAAAAACTGCTAAACAACACTATGCAGAAGGTCTCATTCAGTTTACCACTAGTATAACGAAGTGAATAATGTTTGAAAACACATTCTGGGAAATCCAATGTAGGAGTAATGCCCTCAATTCTGTGTCAGAACACATTTAACAAAGCCCCATTCAACTAAGATTCCCTGGAAATAAGTTAGTTGAGTTTGGAGACTTGGGCGCAGAAGAAGGAAGTAAGTGGTTTCCAATCAAAACTGGGAAACAACCCTGGGTGGTTGGTATCATTCTATGCACATCTAGAAAAACAACTTTAACCTATGAAAACACAGGCTGGGAAATCAAGTGAGTGAGGAATACACTCAGCTCTGTATAAGAACACAGTTATAAAAGCCCCATTCAACTAAGATTCCGTGGAAAAAATTTGTTCTGCTTGGAGACTTGGGCGCAGAACAGGGAAGTAAGCGGTTTCCAATCAAAAGTGGGAAACAACTCTGTGTGGTAGGTATCATTCTGGGAACATCTAGTAAAACGACTTTTACCTATGAAAACACAGGCTGGGAAATCAAGTGAATGATGAATACACTCTTACACTATGTAAGAACACAGTTAAGAAAACCCCATTCCACTAAGATTCCCTGGAAAAAGTTAGTTGTGTTTGGAGACTTTGGCGCAGAGCAAGGAACTAAGTGGTTTCCAATAAAAACCGGGAAACAATCCTGTGTGGTAGGTATCATTCTGTGAACATCTAGTAAAACTACTTTAACCTATGAAATCACAGGTTCAGAAAACAAGTGAATGTGTTATACACTCAGCTCTGTGTGAGAACACAGTTAAGAAAGCCCCATTTAACTAAGATTCTCTGAAAATAAGTTAGTTCTGCTTGGAGAGTTGAGCGCGGAACAAGGAAATAAGTGGTTTACAATCAAACCTGGGAAACAACACTGTGCGGTATCATTCTGTGAACATTGGGTAACAATAAGCTAACGTATGAAAATACAATTTGGGAAATCATGTGAATGAAAGATACGCTGCATACTGTGAAAGAACACAATGGATCATATCCGGTCCATCCTAGAATCCCTGTATCTTAGTTCGTTCTCCTTGATAATTTGTGTGCAAAGGATATATGTTGTCAACACTCACTACTGCTAGAAAACACTATGCGGAACGTATCATTCAGTTAACATCTAGTATAATGACGTTACTAATGTTTGAAAACACATGATGGGAAGTCAAATGAATGTGTAATACACTCAACTCTGGGAAAGAACACAGTGGAGATTCTAGTTACCTAAGTTGGATCTCTTTGGAAACCAGTGTGCACACCAAGAAAATAAGTGCTTTCCACTCAAAATTGAGAAACAAGACCGTGCAGGAGGTCTTTATTTTAACATTTACTATAACTCTGAAAACACAGGCTGGGAAACCAAGTGAATGTGGAATATTTTCAAGTCTGTGAAAGAACACTGTGGCTATTGCCTCATTCATCCCAAAGTCCCTGTGTCTGAGTTAGTTCTGTTTGCAAATTTGTGAGCAGCAAAGAAAATAGGTGGCTTACCATCAAAACTGCTAAAAAAACACTATGTGGAAGGTCTCATTCAGTTAACATCTGGTTATCGATGTTGTCTGTGTAATACACTCAATTTTTGTTAAGAATACAGTTATGAAAGCATTATTCAACTGAGATTTTCTGCAAATAAGTTAGTTATTTCTGAAGACGTGTTCAGAACAAGGAAACAAAGGGTTTACACTCAACTCGGCTAGAAAACATACTGCGGTAGGTTTCATTCTGTTAACATCTAGTATATCGAATTTAATAAGGTTTGAAATCACATGCTGGGAAGTCAAATGTATGAGAAATAACCACAAATCTGTGAAAGGACACTGTAGAAATGCCTCATTCACTGATATTTTTTGTAACTTAGTTCTATTTGGAAACATGTGGGGAGATCAAGGAAATAAGTGCTGTACCCTCAAAAGTGAGACACAATGCTGTGCAGAAAGTATCATTCTGTTTACATTTACTATAACGAAGTTAATATTGTCTGAGAACACATGCAGGGAAAGCAAATGTATGTGTAATAACCTCGATTCTGTATAAGAACACAATTAAGAAAGCCCCATTCAACTAAGATTCCCTGGAAATAAGTTATTTTTGTTTGGAGACTTGGGCGCAGAAGAAGGAAATGTGTGGTGTATAATCAAAACTGGGAAACAACACTGTGTGGTAGGTATCATTCTTTGAACATCTAGTCAGAATACGTTAACGTATGAAAACACAGGCTGTGAATTCAAGAGAATGAGGTACACACTCAAGTCTGTGAAAGAACAGTGTGGATAATGTCCCATTCATTTTAGATTCCCTTATCTTGTTAGTTCTGTTTTAAATTTGTGAGCAGTCAAAAGTAACAGGTTGTTTATACTCAAAACTGTTAAAAAAAAAAACCCACTATGTGGAAGGTATCATTCAGTTAACATCTAGTATAACAAATTTAATAATGTTTGGAAACACGTGCTGGGAAGTCAATAATATGCCTTATACACTCAAATTTTTGAAAGAATGCAGTTAAACAAGCCCCATTCAACTGAGATTCCCTGGATCCGAAGTAGTTCTGTTTGGAACCTTGTGCTCAGAATGAGGACATAAGAGGTTTTCTATCAAAACTGAGAAACAACACTTAGCAGAGGTATCATTCTGATATCAGTTAGTATAATGAAGTTAATAGTGTTATAAAACACAAGCTGGGAAGTCAAATGTATGTGTCATATACTCAATTCTGTGAAAGAACTCTGTGGTTAATGACCCATTCATTCTAGATTTCCTGTACCTTAGTTAGTTCTGTTTGGAAACATGTGCGGTGACCAACGAAGTAAGAGGTTTACACTCAAAATTGAGAAACAACACTGTGGGGAAGGTATCATTCTGTTAACTTCTAGGAAAACGAAGTTAATAATGCATGAAAACACATGCCGGAAAGTGAAATGTATGTGTAATAACCTCAATTCTGTGGGGGGGAAAAAACCTGTAGAAAATGTCCCATTCACTGAGATTCCCTGTAACTTTATTCTCTTAGGAAACATGTTCAGAGACCAAGGAAATATTTGCACTCAAAACTGAGAAACAGTGCTGTGGAGAAGGTATCATTCTGTTCACGTTTAGAATTACGAAGTTAATAATGCTTGAAAACACATGCTGGGAAGTCTAATGTATGTGTAATACACTCAGTTCTGTGAAAGAACACAGTTAAGAAAGCCCCATTCAACTAAGATTTCCTGGAAATAAGTTAGTTCTGTTTGGAGACTTGGGCACAGAACAAGGAAATGTGTGGTGTACAATAAAAACTGGGAAAAACACTGTCTGGTAAGTATCACTCTGTGATCATCTAGTAAAAATAAGTTAAGGTATGAAAACACAGGCTGCGAAATCAAGTGAATGAGCAATACATTAAACTCTGTGTAAGAACTCGGTGCATAATGCCCCATTCATCCTAGATTCCCTGTATCTTAGTTCTGTTTGGAAATTTGTCGCATCAAAGGAAATAGGGTGTTTACACTCAAAACTGCTAAAAAAAACTGCGGAGGACCAGCCCACGCACCCCAGTCGAACGGTCCCCGAGTAGGTGGTTGGTGTCGGCGAAATACCTATAGGAAGGAAGACAGACAACATGAATGGTGGTAAAACCACACTTTACTAAGAAAGTCAGTGTCTTTTGTGCCATAGGGGTTTTACACATTTTTTTTTCTCTTTAATGATTACAAAGCTTATGGTCCTTGAGAGAGTAAAAACATGCCCTGGGAAGGATCATTTTTTTTATCACAGAAAAGAGAACAGCCATGAAAACAAAAGTAAAGAAACAGGAATGAGGGAGTCTGTCTCTCAAAGAATCTTCTTTTCTTCAAGGTCCTTTAGCAGTTATGTCTGGGCAAGACACTTATCATTCAAGGGGTTAATTTTAGACAGAGGATAGTTTTTGCCCCAACAGCAGGCAATGAACTGGGAACAGAAATAAAGTAAGGGAAATTAGGTGCCACTAACAGACCCAAGTTGACTCAAAACTTAAAGGTATATGCCTTCATTGCTTTTGCAAAGCAATGAGAAAAATCCCAAATTTTTCTCCTGTGCCCCGGAGACATAGCATCCATGGTTGCTTATGTAGATTCTTCTGTGTCCCGGAGGTCTGGCCATCAAAGATCACTCTGCGGGAGGTTTTTTGGCCTGCTGGGCCCCAACAAAAAACACTATGTGGAAGGTATCATCAGTTAACATCTGGTATAACGAATTTAATAATGTTTGAAAACACGTGCCGGGAAGTCAAATATATGTCTTATACACTCAAATTTTTGAATGAACGCAGTTAAGGAAGCCCCGTTCAACTGAGATTCCCTGGATCCAAAGTAGTTCTGTTTGGAACCTTGTGCTCAGAACGAGGACGTAAGTGGTTTAGTATCAAAACTGAGACACAACACTCAGTGGAGGTATCATTCTGTTAACAGTTAGTATAACGAAGTTTATAATGTTTTAAAACACATGCTGGGAAGTCAAACGTATGTGTCATACACTCAATTCTGTGAACTAACTCTGTGGATAATTCCCATTCATTTTAGATTCCCTGTATCTTAGTTAGTTCTGTTTGGAAACATGTGCGGTGACCAAGGAATTAAGAGGTTTACCCTCAAAATTGAGAAACAACACTGTGGGGAAGGTATCATTCAATTAACATCTAGGAAAACGAAGTTAATAATGCATGTAAACACATGCTCGCAAGTAATTGTATATGTAATACACTCAATTCTTTGTAAGAACGCAGTTATGAAAGCACCGTTCAACTAAGATTCCCTGGAAATAAGTTAGTTATGTTTGGAGACTTGGGCGCTGAGCAAAGAAATAAGTGATTTACAATTAAAACTGGGAAACAACCCTGTGCGAAGGACCCCTGGCTCTTCAGTGGACAGTCTTTCCTGTATGATGGTTCCTCTCTGCGTGGGTCTCATTACTCAGATTTCTCTCCAAGTAGGTCTGTGTTTTTGTGTTTGGTTTGGTTTTCCCAGGGACAGATCCTCAGATTCACTCAAGCTTGCAGGTCTTTTCAAAAGACAAGATTAAATGTAATATGGGAAGTTGTTACAACATGTGAATGATGCTCAGGGCAAGATGCATTTATTTTAATCCAGTGCAACCTTCATGATCTGTGTACAGGCAAGGCAATCCTGCTCTAGTCCCTCCATCTGCATTTCTTTCAGGTATATTGCACACTAGCCAGCATCTTTACTCACTTCATCCTAATCATAGGTTATTCTTATTGAAAAAGGCTCTCAGTTCAAGCTAAATTCAGATATTTCTCATGTGAGTTAGCTTGGGAGGAAAGTATCACCTGTTAAGTCTCCATTGAGACCAAAGCCCTGGCTTCATAGAGACTTTGAGGCACAGTCAAGCAGCTATGCTGTGCCTGGATTCCTCTCTCATAAAAATTGTGAGCTATCAATCATGTATAATTTTAAGCTCCAAAATATTTAGATAATGCTTTCAAGGAGGAATAGGAAACTAACAGTTTACCAGGTCACAGGATCTAGTCTATGCTCTCCCTCCTCCCTGCCTCTTGCCTCCCAGGATCCCACAGCCACATTTCCCACCTTCTAATATTTCTGGACAAACTCAGTTCTGTCTCCCATTGTCAGAACCAGCAATATCTTCTCCCTGACACACTGCAGACATGTGCAGAGTGGTTCCCTTTTGTCATTCTGGCCCCAGAAAATGTCACCTCATTGAGGCCTCTCATACCCTCCAGTGACTCCCCAGCCTGTCCTCAAAGCACACTCATTCTTTTCACTATTACAGTTCTTTTCCCCACTCCCTTTTATTTCCACATGTCTTGTCTTTCATACATTTGCTCATCTCCCCACCAGACTGTGAAGACCTGGCAGGCAGGGACCACTTTGCCATTGTAAGCCTTGCACTTAGGCCCACCAGATCACCTAGATTAAGGTGAGTGCTTGGAACACTTACTGAATGCATAAGTGGAAGGACCATTGAGCCCTCCATCTAGATTTTGACCAGCTTACTCTGTGGACATAATTGCTAGTTATGGGAAATTCCTGTTAAATCTGAGGCAGGGAAATCCAGAATGACCTCTTCATAACCTTTCCCTTGTTGCATTCCTCCAGCAAATCTCAGTAGGCAACACTGACACAGGAAGCTGCCTGTTCCTTGGTTTCCAGTACTAGCATTAGAGCCACAAGCATGAAGAACCCCCCCCCCCAAATCAGCATCTTTATATGGCTGACATGTATGCAGTGGCCCTTTAAGGTCCCTGGGTAAATCTCAGGACCTACAGGCTCCAGGGTTGTGCAAGGGATCTCAGTCTTCAGCCATTCCCCTTTTTCTGTCCATCCACAGTGTATTGTATTTGGACTCTAGATTCCATGTACAATACTCTGACATGTCCTTCTCTATTCCAAGTCCTCACCACCCCAAGTCTCCAAGCCTCTCTAGCCTCAAAAAGCTTCCATCACGTATCAAGTACTTCTTTAATATCTCAGAACAGGAGCTGGCAAGATGGCAGAGAAGAAGGGAACACTGACATTTCCATACGCCTGCAAATATCAAACTGAGAGGATTTAAAAGCTACAGCTTTCTAATCTTCAGGAGCAGCGGTGTGCACACTGACCACTTATTGATATCAGCTTCACCGATGCCTGAGTGAGTGAGTGAGAACTGGGACTGGAGACTGGGGAAGAGAGTGCCAGCTCAAGGCAGAGCTGGAAAGAGAGTGCCCAGAGACTTTGTCCCGGGCCACAGAGAGCGCAGGTCTTGAGGCTGCACAACACCGTGCAGGGCCATGAACACGCAGGACGGTCATGCAGGTTGGCACAGAATTTTGAGAGCTGCCCACGAGACGGCCGCACTGCACAGGAGATGGCCAAGCTACATGCAAGTCAGCAGTGCAATATGCTGGACGAGAACTGACTTCCAGGGAGGTACGGAGCCGAGGGGAAGGGGAAAGACTGAAGGGAGATCTTAGCCCGCGGCATGTGGAGACCCACCTGTGGCACAGGGAGGTTAGACTCAAGAGAGTGGCTGGCAACACATGGTCTGAGAGGGGCTTGGGGCACCGCCATTCTTCTCCCTGCATCTACTAAGGTGAGGCCTCAGAGACCAGGCCCAGAGACTCGACATACTTACATCGAACCATGCCCATCTGCACTGGAAAGCTGGACTCTTCTCTTCATGCTATTTTTTAAATTTTTTTCTTCCCCCCCCCCCAATTTTTTCTATCCTATTCTTAATTTTTAAGCTTCCATAATTTTTTCCCTTGTTTTCCCTTTTCCATTTCCATATTTCATCCTTCTCTCTCTATTCCTCCTGGAGTCTGAGAAAGACCAACATTTAACACTCCTGTGATTAGATCAGCCCTTACCATCCAGATATTTTTGGCTTAACTCATTCTTATGTTTATCCTCTGCAGGTTTTAGGCTCTCAGACTATCCTTTATCTCTGGCTATCTCTGTGCCCCCAGTTCTTTTTTTTTCCCCCCCTTTCTTTCTCCTTTCCTGTTCTCTCTTTTCTTTCCTGCTCCTTTTTTTTCCTTTCCCATTTGGTTTGCTTGTTTACTGGATCTGTCATTACATTTGCATGCTTGTGTTCCCTGTGTGTTTTTCTGTTTTCCTTTTCAGGGCTATCTCAAAAAACAAGCCTAAGCACACATAGTGGAAAGTCTCAAATATCACTGAGTAAGGAAATATATTAATTATAAGCACAAGAGAAACTGAGAGACACTACTAAAAGAACATCTCCTGAAAAGACAGGTCCTGGACAGTCAAAGAACCTCCTTTAATAGAGCCATACTAACAGGTGCACAGTGCAACAAGAGCTTTTAAAACTGATAAGAGACAGAAAACTAGCCAAAATGATGAAACAAAAGAACTCTCCTCTCAGGAAATTCCAGGAAGAAATCAGAGTGACAGAACTGCTCAAAACAGACACAGGCAACAAAACTGAACAAGAATTTAGAACGATTATCATAAAATTAATCACTGGACTTGAAAAAAGCATAGAAGCTATCAGAGAAGATATTGATACAAAGACTAGGAACCTTCAAAATAGCTCTGACAAGTTCGAAAAGGCTCTAAATGAGATGAATAATAAGATGGAGGCTGCCAATGCACGGATTCAAGAAGCAGAGAGGAGAATAGGTGAATTAGAAGACACAGTTATAGCAAAGGGAGAAGCCAAGAAGACAGAGAAATTGATACAGGAGCATGAAAGGAGAATCAGAGACATGAGTGATACAATCAAATGGAACAATATCAGTATCATAGGAGTTCCTGAAGAGGAAGAAAGAGAAAAAGGTAACGAAGGGGTGATGGACCAAATTATACACGAAAATTTCCCCAATCTAGGATAAGAGAAATACATTGAAATTCAAGAGGCATACTGAACACCCCTAAGATGTAATGTAAACCGACCTTCAGCACGACATATCATAATGAAACTGGCAAAATATAAAGACAAAGAGAGAATTCTGAAAGCAGCTAGGGAACATAACATACAAAGGGAAACCTATCAGAGTGGTTACAGGTCAATCTAATGAAACTTGGCAGGCCAGGAAGGAATGGCAGGAAATCTTCAATGTGATGAACAGGAAGAATATGCAGCCAAGAATTCTTTATCCAGGGAGCCTGTCATTCAAAATAGAAGGAGAGACAAAGGTTTTCCCAAATAAACAAAAGTTGAGAGAATTCATCACCACCAAACCAGCCCTACAAGAAACCCTAAGAGGGACTCTATGAGGGAAATGTAGCAAGGAATATAAGTTACCAGAGACATCACTACAAACATGCACTCTACAGGGAATATAATGAATCTAAACCCACATTTTTTCAATAGTAGCACTGAATGTCAATGGACTAAATGCTCGAGTCAAATGATACAGGGTAGCAGAATGGATGAAAAACCAAAATCCATCTATTTTCTGTCTATGAGAGACTCACCTTAGACCTGAAGGTACCTCCAGATTGAAAGTAAGGGGATGGAAAAACATCTAAAATGCGACTGGACGCCAAAAGAAAGCCGGAATAGCCATACTTATATCTTACAAACTGGACCTTAAAGTAAAGACAGTAACAAAAGATGAAGAAGGACATTATTTAATAATTATAGGGTCTCGACATCAGGAAGAGCTAACAATTGTAAACATCTATGTGCCAAATTCGGGAGCTCTTAAATACATAAAACAACACATCACGTACAGAAGCAATATTATTGATAAGAAAGTGGTAATTGCAGGGGACTTTAATACCCCACTTACAACAATGGATAGGTCAAACAAACAAAAAAATCACTAAAGAAACAATGGACCTGAATGGTCCACTCAAACAGATGGAATTAATAGATATATTTAGAACTCTGCATCCTGAAGCTAGGAAATTCACTTTCTTCTCGAGTGCACATGGCACATTCTCCAAGATTGATCACATACGGGGTCATAAAACAGCCCTCCATAAATACAAAAGAATTGAGATCATACCATGTACACTTTCAGATCACAATGCTATGAAACTTGAAATCAACCACAGGAAGAAGTCTGGAAAACCTCCAAAAATGTGGAGGTTAAAAACTACCCTACTGAAGAATGACTGGGCTAATCAGGCAATTAGAGAGGAAATTAAAAAGTATATGGAAACAAATGAAAATGAAAATACAACAATCAAACTCTCTGGGACGCAGCAAAGGCATCTTAAGAGGAAAGTTCATTGCAATCCAGGCCTATTTCAACAAACTAGAAAAAGCGCAAACTCAAAACCTAACAGAGTAACTAAGGAAACTAGAAAGAGAGCAACAAGAGCACACCAAACCCAGCAAAAGAAGAAAAATAATAGAGATCAGGGAAAAATTAAACAAGATAGAATCCACAAAAACAATTGAACACATCAATGAAACCAAGAGTTAGTTTTTTGAAAAAATAAACAAAATTGATAAACCTCTAGCTAGGCTCCTCAGAAAGAAAAGAGAGAACACTCAAATAGACAAAATCATGAAGGAAAATGGATCTATTACAACAGATCCCTCAAAAATACAAGGAATCATCAGAGATTACTATGAAAAATTATATGCCAACAAACTGGACAACCTAGAAGAAATGGACAAATTCTTAAACACACATGCACTACCAAATTTGAAACAGGAAGAGATAGAAAATCTGTACAGACTCATAACCAGTGAAGAAATCAAATCAGTTATCAAAAATCTCCCAATGAATAAAAGCACAGGGATTGATGGATTCCAAGGGGAATTCTATCAGATGTTTAAAGCAGAGTTAACGCCAATCCTTCTCAAGCTATTCCAAAAAATAGAAATGGAAGGAAGACTTCTGGACTCATTCTACGAAGCACATATCTCTTTGATTCCTAAGCCAGGCAGAGACCCAACCAAAAAAAAGAACTACAGACCACTATCCTTAATGAATACGGATGCAAAAATACTCTACAAGATACTAGCAAATCGACTTCAACAGCATATAAAAAGTATTATCCATTATGATCAAGTGAGATTTATTCCTGAGTTACAAGTCTGGTTCAATATTCGCAAATGCATTAATGTGATACATCACATTAACAAAACAAATGAAAAAAACCATATGATACTGTCAATAGATGCAGAAAAAGCATCTGACAAAATACAACATCTCTTCTTAATAAAAACCCTCGAGAAAGTCGGGACAGAAGGAACTCACTTAAACATCATAAAAACCATTTATGAAAAGCCCACAGCCAATGTTATCCTCAATGGGAAAAACTGAGAGCTTTCCCCCTGAAATCAGGGACATGACAGAGATGTCCACTCTCACCACTGTTGTTTAACATAGTGTTGGAAGTCCTTGCATCAGCAATCAGACAACAAAAGGAAATAAAATGCATCAGAATTGGCAAAGAAGAAGTCAAACTTTTCGTAGATGACATGCTACTCTACATGGAAAACCTGATAGACTCCTCCAGAAGCCTTCTAGAACTGATCCATGAATTCAGTAAAGTTGCAGGGTACAAAGTCAATGTACAGAAATCAGTTGCATTCTTATACACCAAAAATGAAGCAACAGAAAGAGGAAAAAAAAAACTGATCCCTTTCACAACTGCACAAAAAAACATAAAATACCTAGGAATAAACCTAACCAAAGATGTAAAAGACCTGTATGCTGAAAACTATAGAAGACTTAGGAAAGAAATTGAAGAAGACACAAAGAAATGGAGAAACATTCTGTGCTCATGGATTGGAAGAATAAATATTGTGAAAATGTTTTTATTACAGAGAGCAATTTACACATTCAATGCAATCCCTATCAAAGTTGCACCAGCATTCTTCTCAAAGCTAGAACAAATTACCTTAAAATTCGTAAGGAACCACAAAAAACCCGAACAGACAAAGTAATATTGAAGAAGAAAACCAAAACGGGAGGCATCACAATCCCAGACTTTAGCCTCTACTACAAAGCTGTCATCATCAAGACAGTATGGTATTGGCACAAAAACAGACACATGGACCAATGGAAAGGAATAGAGAGCCCAGAACTGGACTCACAAGTATATGGTCCAACAAAGCAGGAATCTTTGACAAAGCAGGAAAGAGTATCCAATGGAAAAAAGACAGCCTCTTCAACAGGTGATGTTGGGAGAGCTAAACAGCAACATGCAGAAGAATGAAATAGACCACTTTCTTACACCATACACAAAAATAATCTCAAAATGGATAAAGGACCTGAATGTGAGACAGGAGACCATAAAAACACTCGAGGAGAAAGCAGGAAGCAGCCTCCTTGATCTCAGTCGCAGCACTTTCCTCTTTGACACATCTCCAAAGGCAAGGGCATTAAGAACAAAAATGAACTATTGGGACCTCATCAAGATAAAAAGCTTCTGCACTGCAAAGGAAACAATAAAAAAAAAACAAACCCTAATAGGCAACAGAAAGAATGGGAAACGATAGTGGCAAATGGCATATCAGATAAAGGGCTAATAATCAAAATCTACAAGGAACTCCCTAAACTCCATACCCAAAAAACAAATAATCCAGTGAAGAAATGGGCAGAAGATCTAAACAGACACTTCTCCAAAGAGGACATCCAGATGGCCAACAGGCACATGAAACGATGCTCTCAACATCACTCATTATCAGGGAGATATAAATCAAAACCACACTGAGATATCACCTCACACCGATCAGAGTCGCTAAAATGAACAAATCAAAAGAATATAGATGCTGGCAAGGGTGTGGAGAGACAGGCGCCCTCCTACACTGTTGGCAATGTAAACTGGTGCAGCTGCTCTGGAAAACAGTGTGGAGACTCCTCAAAAAACTATCCATAGAACTCCCCTATGACCCAGCAATAGCTCTGCTAGGGATTTACCCAAAGGATACAGAAATGCTGATGCATAGGAGCACATGCACCCCAATGTTCATAGCAGCACTTTCTACAATAGCGAAATCATGGAAAGAGCCTAAATATCTATCACCTGATGAATGGATCAAGAAGATGTGGTATATATACACAATGGAGTACCATATGGCAATGAGAAAGAATGAAGTCTGGCCATTTGTAGCAAAGTGGATGGACCTCGAGGGTGTCACGCTAAGTGAAATAAGTCAGGCAGAGAAGGACAGATACCATATGTTTGCACTCATACGTCTAACAGGAGAAACCTAAGAGAGGGCCATAGGGAGGGGAAGGGGGAAAGAGAGTTGAGGAGAGAGAAGGACATAAACCATGAGACTATTGAATACTGAAAAGGAACCGAGCGCTGAAGGGGGAGGGGGAGGGGGAAAGGGAAATGGTCATGGGGGGCACTTGTGGGGAGAAGCACTGGGTGTTATATGGAAACCAATTTGACAATAAACTATTATAAAAAAATAATAAAAGAATGGGGTTGTCAAGTTGGGAGTCCTCAGCCACACCTGAAGATTAAGTATTCCAATATTCCAGTTTGCTTTATATAGGCATAAAAACGTGCAGAAACAAGCAATGTGTGGAGCCAGTGAAGAAACATCAGGTCTGTGTCCATCACCAGGTACACAGGACATCACTAGCCCCGCAGTGCATGAGGGAGTTCCTGCCTTATGAGGTTTGGTAAGGGAGCAAACACTCTGCTCAAGTAGGTCTTCAGCACCCACTGCACCCACCACATTCCGGTCCCAGTAGAGAGGGCATGGATATCAACCAGGCAGAAACACTGTATCTCTGAATCATAGATTCTACTTCCTCACCTGCCTCTGCTGCAAGGCATACAGAGATCTGTCCTTCAGGAAAATGTAGATCCTTTCCAAAGTCGCACAGTGCTCCAAAGGTAAGGTTCTTGCTTTGTTTAGGGTTACATTTGGGCCCTTCTAGATGTCTAAGTAAGAAAGAGGGTATAGATGTTTCTTTTTCATATAAAACTCACCCAATAAACCCCAGATGTGTCTAGTTTATAACTGGTTATGGATTGCCCACCATGGGAGATCACATATGATTCATCTCCCTGCTCTAGCATCTCAGTATAGTATTTCCTTACAATTAAAAAAAAAAACAAAACCAGAATCTATACTTAATGCATTATAGTGTGGCTAGAATATCAAGCCACTTGCATAAAAATTGGACATGAAAATTTGTTTCATTAATTGTAAAATAAATTCCGATAAACTAGAACTGGAATGTTGAGCTATGCTCTTTTAAATTGATGAATTAGGGGTGCCTGGGTGGCTCAGTCGGTTAAGCCTCTGGCTTCGGCTCAGGTCAGATCTCACCTTCATGGGTTCGAGCCCCTCGTCAGGCTCTGTGCTGACAGCTAGCTCAGAGCCTGGAGCTTGCTTCCGGGTCTGTGTCTCCTTCTCTCTCTGCCCCTCCCCCTCTCATGTTCTGTCTCTCTCTGTATCAAAAATAAATAAAACATTAAAAAATAAAAAAAAAATAAATTGATGAATTAATTGAAATGTTTCATTAGTTTTCCCTGAAAAACACTTTATCCACAGACATCCTATGTTCCTATACTTCTAATTTCAATGTTGGTGTAGCACCGTACCAAAACAAGATCGTCTCTGTGTGTGAGCTAAGTTCTCCAAGATAAAATGTCTGAGTCAGGATAGCAGGGTCAAAATGGAGGTGTAAAAATAGCAAGACCACATCATCTTGGTTTGATTTTTCCTAGTTCTTTTCTCCAAGTTTCCCCCCCCCCAGTATTTAATTCTCATTAATTAACATACAGTGCAATGTTGGTTTCAGGATTAGAATTCAGTGATTCCTCACTTACAGACAACACCCAAGGCTCATCATAACAAGTGCCTTTCTCAATACTCGTCACCCATTGTCGTAGACTCTGGATCTAAAGTTCTCTTTTGTCTTAGCAAGGGTGCAGGATGCAGAATTAAAAAATAGGAGAGAGATGGCTAATGTCCTGGAATAGACCCTAAACAAGGGTCTTTGCCTCATATTTATTAAGATCAGAAAGCTTACAAACATGACGGGCGTGCACAAAGAGATAAAGAAGCTGTGAACATCAACTCCTGCGCATGAGGGAAAGGGGATTTTTGAAGATATACAGTGTTTGGGGTTTGGGTCAATATAAAACTAAATCCTGGCACCTGGTAGATGGACAGGTGGTCATTAATGGCAGAAAGGAGACGCCTTGCCTGTTTTTCTTAGGTAGCCTAGGGGATAGGATAGATTGGGCAAAACACTTTAAGGTTAACAAGGCACCTTTTGTTAAGCACCTCCCCTCTGGGCTGCTTCTCCTGCAGCCTCACAGCAGCAGAGTGCAGAGGTCTATAGCCCTCATTACCTGCTTACCTAATTTGGTCCTTCCTTCCTATGAAAGCAGCTTTCTCCTATAATATTAAATTGGAGGGGCATTTTTGCCCTACATGTGTAATCTTGCTTACCTCATATATCTCTGTATTGGGAGACGGTGCTCCCTCCAATTTTGGAGCCTTTGCCCATTCCTCTCTATTTTTGGGGTTCTGCACTTCCATATTCTTGGGGGGGGGGAATCTATCTTGTTTCCCCAAACTCAGGTGTGAGCATTCTATGGCTTTTTATTTCTTTATGCCTTGTTAACCAATTGCTACATGCCCAGGGCCTATCCCCCACAATTTCCCCCCTTTTTGTTTCTCTTGGTCCTTCTAGTCTTGTGTTCCAGGACCATCATGATGAGCTCCTGGTCATTCTTTTGCTTTCAGGTGGCCTGAAGAGTGATTCTGCAAAGACGTAAAAAGAGACACAGTAAAAGCATTCTGCTTCACAGAGTTATCCAGAATTTGAGATGGGTGCTAGCCATAAGTGAGAAAGGATTCAGGTTATGCCATATTTCCCAGGAATCAGCCTATCCATTTTTAAGTTGATCCTCTGCATATTGTAGCTTTTGACACAAAGTCAGATCTAAATCTTTTCTGTTGTCAGAGAGATGGGAAGAAAAGACACTGTGAAGGTATGTCTGGACAGCATCCCAAGCTTGGGAATGATTGTAAGGAATGCCAGTCATTCAGATGTGATGGTAGTTAGGGTCACAGGGCAGTCTGGAGTGGAGGAACAAGGCCTCCTGTCTTTTTCCAATAAATTCTACTGCAGCCTCGAGAGCTTCGAGGCGGGCGAAGACTAGTTTATCGATGGAAGTCTGACTCATAAATTCTTTGGCAGAATTGACCATAAATTGATTAAGGACATGGGCTCTCTGGAGAGTATGATGCAGGCTAACTCCAGCTACAGTGGCAGAGGTGATAACACCTACTACTGCTAGTATGCCCATGATGAACAGGCCAACAAAAATTTTTTGACCTCGTAGTAGAGTACCAGTAAGCTTGGAAAGCACACCTAGTCCCAATGGATGCATATAGTGCTTACAGCGATTAACAGAAGCCCAGGCTGAAATGCAAAGTCTAAGTACTAATAAGGAAGAGATATTTAATTGAGTGGTAATTGGGTGATGTTATCATTACTTTCACAGAACAAAAACCAGCCCAGGGAGGTATAGATTTCATAATTATTTTCTAGTTGTTTTATCTGTAAAGTGGAGGTAGCAAAGAGAACATAGGGAGAAGGCACACAAATAGTGGTCCATGCAAATTGGGTATTGTACAGGGAGGTCCAAGTTAGGTTAATATGTCATTTTACATAATTTTCACTGTGGTTAATAATAAGCGTGAAGAAGGGAAGGCTTAGCTTCCAAAGATAAACAAGACAAGGTCCTTTTAATTTCCCTTTATGTGCAGAAATTAGAGCACCAGACAAGCCTCCATCTTTCCAGAAACAATTCTCCCTACTATACTGGTCAAAGGATATGGTCTTATTAGGATATTTTATTTTAAGATGTCCTCTAGGGCCCCTGTCAGTAATAGTCCAATTTCACCAGTGAAGATTATGCTCAGTTTCCCCATAACATGTTGTCCAGGGAATAATGTTCCAGAGGTGATCTTAATATTTGAGACTAGAGCAAGCTCTAACATTGGGAGTATGAGATATGCTTGTTTTTTCAGGTATGGCAAAGCTTGTGGCTGAGAAGAAGGTATGGAGGTTTTGGGCTTTCCATGTAAAAGCCAGTTGTTTTTTAGTTTAAGGCAAGTAGATAAGTTGCTGAGTTTTGTAACATACATAGAAGGTAAGCCACCATTGAGTCTTGGCCTGTAAAGCTAATGTTCTTGTTCAGTTTGGAAGGGCGGGTTAATATTGGCTCCTTCAATGAACTCTGTCCTAATTATTAATAGGAATATCCCAGGCATGTTAAGCTATCAGATATAGGTAGGTCGAGATGAGCACAATATAAATATTGAGCTTGGCCTGACAAATGAG
The DNA here is from genome assembly GCA_004023785.1 of Mungos mungo. NCBI lineage: Eukaryota > Metazoa > Chordata > Mammalia > Carnivora > Herpestidae > Mungos > Mungos mungo. The sequence goes on along the minus strand of PISW01014721.1, from coordinate 1,200 downwards.
GGAAAGGAATGTAATCGGGGTTACACATATCAAAGTTTTGGTTAATGACAGAAATCATGGCCATCAGATGTGAATTAGGGGTATATGTGATATCACTGTGTTGTAAAGAGGATGCTGGCCTGGTCATATCAGTCATATCAGGGGCAAGAACGTTCATTGGTGGAGTAGCTTCAGGATAAGGAGTCCACGAAGAGGCTTCTTCCATCTTGAAGAAGGGGGCCGAATGCCGCTCACTCAGTCATTCTCTGGATGTCCTGGTTCACTGGAAGATGTCCTGGGGGTCTCCATGACACCATGGGAAGGCTTTACCAAATGAGAGGGAATCCACAGAAGTCCAGAATCTGAAAGAACACAAGCATATCCTTGACCCCAGGGAGAAGTTTCGTGGACCCATTCCGTGTGGACCCCCCCTTCAGGGGTTTTGGCTAGCACCGTAGGGTGAGAGGGTTTATCTTGTTTTGAAGAATGTCACTCAGCTGCAGTTAGGCCTTAAGGATTAAGATTTAAAAAGTTAAGAATAATCATAGCATGATCAAGAAGGAGCTGAGTTGTAATGCAGACAGCCAAAGGTAATTCCTGCTTTTTGTTTTTTAACATGTGTTTTGAACATAATATATGTTGATTTCACAACAATTTGGCCTTGTGGACTATAAGGAATGTGTAAGTTCAACCAAGGCTTAAGTAAAACAACTTAGAAGGGGTGTGTTGTCCTGTTGTTTTACCCTTTTTGCTAAAATTATATTTATTTATTTACTTGCTCACTTATGTATTTATTGCCATTAACAAAACTGCATTTTTTCTGTGGTTGTTATAGAATGCACTCATTTTTTTTTTTTTTTTTGGCTCAGCAGTAACTTACATATTGATCATTGGCCACTTATGCAGGGGGCTAAATGGCCAAAGTTAAGTTCTATTCCCCTGCCTTTTTCAGCAATGCCCACATAGCTATGCTTCAGCCATGTGGCTATCCCATTTGTGGCATATGACGGGCAAAGGTAAGTAAAATGGCTTTCATGTATCTTAGTAAAAGCCCTTTATATATCATCCATCCTTTACATGGCATAGGCATCTGTTTCTCTGCTAAACAGGAACAGCACAAATGTGGAGGATTTTGGAGGCTGGCACCAAGAGTAGTTTCATCATTTTCCAGCCTTTGGATCAAAGGAAGAGGAATTTTAATTTTAACCCTGTGTGTTTTTA
>PISW01014720.1:0-19856 GCA_004023785.1 Mungos mungo | reverse complement strand
GGGGCTGGGCAGGGGCTGGGGCAGGGCAGGGGCAGGAGGAAGCCAGATCCTTCACCATGTTTTTTTCCTTTTGATGTGGATTCAGTCTTTACAAAAAGACACAAAAGAGGAAAATTATGTTTAAACAAAAAAGATAAAGTTTCGGTCAGGTGTGACAATGGTGTTACGACCGTGTGGACACGTCCTTGTTCTGCTCTAGATCGGCGCTGGGAAGTCCTGAGGCTTGACATTTCCTGAGTCTTTAACTTCCTCGAAGATACTTTGGCAAAGGACAAGTAGATGAAATAAAGCTAGTGAAATGTTACAACTGTTGAATGTAGGTGACAGGCGCAGAGGTATTCATTATATGATTCTTTGTCCTAGGTTTGCAATTTTTCATAATGTTTGAGTTAAAAAGATTAAAACTACAAACAGATTAATGTATATGTATCTGTATATGTATGTGTGTGCATATATGTATGGATATATACGTATTTTAAAAATAGTAGCCTAAGCATGATATTCAGAGATATGGAGGCAGCTGCCAGAAGAAATAAAAAGAGAAATAGTTAAAAATAATTTGCTACTGAAGAACGGGACCAGGAGTGGAAGAGGTTTCGTTATAACCCCTTTCATCATATTATTTAGGTCTTTAATCTTATACATACATTTCTTGTATAAAAAATAGAAACAGTGAAGACACCACCACATGCAAAATAAGTGACGAAATACAGAGCGGCCGTGGGCTGGCTGCCTCCCCACAGGGAGAAGCCGTAGGAAGCCCAATTATAATCAGCACTGCTGACGAGCCTGGACTGCCTGCAGGGAGGCGGTCACGTGAACCTGGCGACAGGTGGCACGCGGCAAAGGCGGATGGACAGCGTGGCCTCCTGCGGGGTGAAGCCCACCCGTGCGGGCGCCAGGGCACCCCGTGTTTCATCCTGAGTGGCCTGGCCGACCTCACCCCCCGGAGTGCCACCTTCTTTCCCTGGATGTTAATGCCTTTTAACCGATTCCTACCCAGGCTTGACCTGGAAGCCATGTTGTCACCCGAAGGTGACATTTGGGACCTCCCCTTTGCCTTTTTTTTTTTTTTAATGTTTGTTTATTGTTGAGAAAGAGAGGGAGGGAGACAGAGTCCGAAGCAGGCTCCAGGCTCTGAGCTGTCAGCACAGAGCCCAACGCAGGGCTTGAACCCACCAACCGTGACATCATGACCTGAGCCAAGGTCAGATGCTTAACCGGTTGAGTCACCCAGGTGCCCCAGGGTGCTTTTATTTTAAAGACAGTTCCTTGGGGAGTTAATCTCTCACATGTCCGGGATCTTGGAGGTCAACCTCAGTGGTTGGGCCCAGTTCCTGGGCCCCGTGCTCTTCTTCCCACAGCCCCTGTGAGGCCCGGTCAGGGGCGCCGGGCTAGCACCTGAGTTCTGCACAGTTGAGTCCCCATCCCTGTGTGGGTCCCCGCACCTGGGCTTTTGCCTCGGATGGAGGCCCTCTTCTTCTCTCCCTACAGCTTTCTAGATTTTTCTTTCTCTCTCGAGGTCCTGCCGTCGTTAGGGCCGTGCCGCACTGGCCTGGGGTGGCAGCCGCTTCTGTGCTCCCTGATCGGCTCTTGCCAATGTGACTCATGTGGCTTATGACGCTCCAAGGGGACTGTCTTCCCACCCAGCCTTGCGATTTGTGACAAGCAGCTTCCCGGCTCAAGGGAAAGAGCGGCGGGGGGGGGAGGACAGTTCACTTCGCCTCGTGTATTTTGTTTTCCCGGCCACAACAGCCCTGCGTGGTAGGGGTTACGTCGTCACGTGGTGCACCAGGAAATGGAGGCCCCACGGCCACACAATGGCACTCGGGTGCCTGGACCCCCCGGAGCATCAGGGCCCCGAGCGCGGTGTCTGACCCGGGCCCTCCGGTCCCTCCCAGGTGGCCGAGAAGCTGGAGGCGCTGAAGCAGCAGTACGACGAGAAGCTGGCCCAGAAGGAGGAGCTGCGCGCCAGGTCCGAGGACATGGAGGTGAAGCTGGAGCGCGCCGGCCTGCTGGTGTCGGGGCTGGCCGGCGAGAAGGCGCGCTGGGAGGAGACCGTGCAGGTCAGCGGGGGGGGGGGGCGCTCCCGCCCGGAGCCCTGCCCCCGGCGGCCGAGGGACAGGGGAGCCGGGACCCCCAGGGGCGGGGACGTCCAAGAATGGGGGACGGTGTTCTCCCTGCTCCTATCGCTGAGAGGAGTGGAAGGCGGGACTTCTGTGCCATTAGGAGGCCGCTCCCGAGTGCCCAGGCCTGGAGAGCCCGCCGACTTGATGGCTGCACGGGAACAGTCCTGGTGGCCCGTCCCCGCCTTTATGGAGCTCCTGGCTTCAGGAAAGGGTTAGGCCTTGTCACCAGAACGTAAACAGGGCCGCTGTGAAAGCCAGCGGGCGACTCAGAAGTAAGTAGAGCCAGGCTGGGGCTCTCAGGACCAAAGGTTTAGGACAGGGGGGCGTGCCTCTGATGGAGCCCGCGTCCAGGGGAGAGAGCCTTGAAAGTGTCCGCCAGTGCCCCCCAATGCCAGAGCCCTCCTTACCCCCCCCCCCAGGGCCTGGAGGAGGATCTGGGCTACCTGGTAGGTGACTGTCTCCTGGCTGCTGCCTTCCTGTCCTACATGGGCCCCTTCCTGACCAACTACCGGGAAGAGATCGTCAACGAGATCTGGATCAGGAAGGTGAGGCAGGGCTCAGGTCCGAGGGAGTTCTGGGGCTCCAAGACCAGGGCCTCCAGAGAGACACCAGACGCCCGGCAGGGCCTGGGAGGGGGCTCGGGCCTCCAGGCTGAGGCTCGGGCTTCCGGGCTGAGGTTCCAGCCTCCGGGCTGAGGCTCGGGCTCTTCTCACCCAGATCCGGGAGCTTCAGGTGCCTTGCTCACCGCGCTTCACCTTTGATAATTTCCTGTCCAACCCGACCAAAGTTCGAGACTGGAACATCCAAGGGTTGCCCTCGGATGCCTTTTCCACGGAGAATGGCATCATCGTCACCCGTGGCAACAGGTAGGGAAGCTGGGCGGGGGGGGGGGGGGCAAGGGCGGAGCCTGTCTTCTGACCACACCCTCCTTCAGGTGGGCCCTGATGATTGACCCTCAGGCCCAGGCCCTGAAGTGGATCAAGAACATGGAAGGAAACCAGGTAAAGGCTGGGGAGGTGGGGGAGGGGCGGAGGGGGGGGGCTGCTTTTGTGCCGCTCGCGTCTTCCCAAGCCTGTGTCTTCCCGAGGCCCTACCTTGGAGTCAGATGTCCCTTCGGACCCCTTGGTGTGTCTCGCACCTTTCTCCCTTGCTCTCTAGGGCCTCCAGGTTATCGACCTGCAGATGAGCGACTACCTTCAAATTCTAGAAAAGGCCATCCAGTTTGGATATCCAGTGCTGCTCCAGAACGTTCAGGAATATCTGGACCCCACACTCAACCCCGTGCTCAACAAATCCATAGCCCGAATCGGTGAGGGTCCCGGCTCCCTGTGGGCTTGGATTGGGGGACAAGTCCTACAGACCAGCCAGGTGGGCCACAGCCCTCCACTCTGGCAGCCCTGAGCTGGGCCGTTAGGGCAGCTGGTCACCAGGGGTCCTGCCCTCGACTGTGCCCGGGTCGCAGGTGGCCGGCTGCTGATGCGCATTGCAGACAAGGAGGTGGAGTACAACCCCGATTTCCGCTTCTACATCACCACCAAGCTCTCGAACCCGCACTACAGCCCTGAGACCTCGGCCAAGACCACCATCGTCAACTTTGCCGTCAAAGAACAGGTGGGGGGGCGCTGGGGCCTGGGCCAAGCCGGGGAGGAGCAGGAGGCCCCCCGAGAGTGGGCGGGGTGGGGTGGTTAGGTGTGACTGGTGCCAAGGGCGTGTGGTCTCACCACGAGTCCCGGGGCCCCCAGGGCCTGGAGGCGCAGCTGCTGGGCATCGTGGTCCGGAAGGAGCGGCCGGAGCTGGAGGAGCAGAAGGACTCCCTGGTCATCAACATCGCCGCCGGCAAGAGGAAGCTCAAGGAGCTGGAGGACGAGATCCTTCGGTGGGGGCTCACCCGCTGCCCGCCCACCGGCCCCGTAAACATGGAGGGGGCGCGCGGGGCGGGAGGACCCCCACCCCCCCGCCCCCCCTACCTGTGCGCTTCCCCTCAGGCTGCTGAATGAGGCCACAGGCTCCCTGCTCGATGACGTGCAGCTGGTGAACACCCTCCGCACCTCCAAGGTGACCGCCACCGAGGTGTCCGAGCAGCTGGAGACCAGCGAGACCACGGAGATCAACATCGACCTGGCCCGCGAGGTGAGCCATGGCGGTGGAGCCTGGTCCCCCACCCCTGCCCCATGGCCGCCCCCCAGCCCTGACCCCGCTCTTCCGCAGGCGTACCGCCCATGTGCCCAGCGGGCGTCCGTTCTCTTCTTCGTGCTCAACGACATGGGCCGCATCGACCCCATGTACCAGTTCTCGCTGGACGCCTACATCAGCCTCTTCGTGCTCAGCATCGACAAGAGCCACCGCAGCACCAAGCTGGAGGACCGCATCGACTACCTGAACGAGTACCACACCTACGCAGTGTACAGGTGCGCGCCCCGCGCCAGCGCCGCCACGTGCCACGGCCACCCCCTGCCCCCCGTGGGGATGGAGCACGAGTGCCCACACCGCCCCCCATCTCCTGCGGCGCTGTGGCCCGCAAGCACTGGGAATCTCGGGGAAATCCAGATCCGGACCCAGCAGGCCTGGGGCGGGGCCTGGCCCTCGGGTGACCACACTCTTCGTCCTCCCGCTTCCTTCAGGGTCCTCGCCCCTGACCAGACCCACACCCACCTCCTGGCCTCCCAGGCCTTCCGCCTTCCTCTCCCCGACCCCAGGGCTGCTGCTGAATCTTCTGCAAATTGCCCCGCTCGCTCTCTCCCTCCGCGGCCGCCAAAGGCCCGAGTTAGCTCATGCTGCGGCTCTCCCGGGAGTCCTCCCTGCTCCTCCCATTCCGTGCCTGTGCCCCCAGGCTTCTCTCAGCGGCGGCCCCTGTGCGGCCACCCCACCCAGGACCCATCACATCACCTCATGTGTCCTCCCGCTTCAGCTGCCTCGGTCCGGGGCGGAGGCTCCTTCATCTCTGTCTCCGGGACCCGCAGCGAGTAGGGTCCAGTCAGTGCTGCGTGGGGTTTAACGGGCATGAACGGGTTCCCGGTGTCCCTGAGCACTTGGCTGTTGACAAGGCATTTGGGTTAGATGCCGATTAAGGCCCCTCTTGTGAGTAAGGCTCCGTGATTGTGGGACCCGCACTCAGTAACCTTCCCGTCGTGTGTCATGCCCCCTCCGCCCCGGGTGCCCGTCTCCAGGTACACCTGCCGCACCCTCTTTGAGCGCCACAAGCTGCTATTCAGTTTCCAGATGTGCGCCAAGATCCTGGAGACCTCGGGCAAGCTCAACATGGACGAGTACAACTTCTTTCTCCGTGGAGGCCTGGTGAGCTGGGCAGAGGCGGCGGGCTGGGGCGGGGACACGTGTGACCAGGACTCCGAGCCAGACCAGACCGCCAGGCCCGAGGCTCCGGCAAGAGTCAAGGCAAAGTGCCAGAGCAGGCGCGTGTCCGGCTCCCTGGGGGTGCGCGGGTGCCTCCTCCCTTACAGGTGGGGGTGTGGGCCGCCTCTTACCTGTGACCCACCACAGGTGTGCTCTCCCCTCTCACGGCTGCTCAAGCCCCTCCTTCCCCGGCTGAGGGGTCACCCGGACACGCTCCCGCTTACACCCTCAGCACCCACGCCCGTACCGCTTTTGCCTGGCGAAACCAGCCCTGCGGTTGGATCCTGCTGTCCTGCCCCTGTGCAGCCCGAGGCCAAGCCTGGCTGGAGAAAACCTCCCACACCGAGTGGACTCGCTCTAAATCCCTTAGACACTTACAACTGCCAAATGGCGGCACCACGCTCCCCTGGGCGGTGCCTCTCCACCCCCCCAAACCATGCGCACTTCACCTCCCGTCCAGATTAGCTAATAGCTCATAGCCTCCCAGTGCTCCCCAACCCCAGTCCGTCAGCACGCCCCCTCCCTGGTGCCACTTCTCACCGCTGGGTCCCCCCCCCAGGGCTCCTGCATTGGCTGTCCCTTCTGCCCCAGGCGTGCCCGCGGCCCCCGCTCTCCTCCCGCTGAGACCTCCTTGACTTTCCTATTTAATATTTCAAAACTACCCCCCCAGAACGACCCCCCCCCCGAACTTCCAGTCTTTTGTATGTTCCTCAGCTCATTCTATTTTTGCCTGACCTTGCCATCTTTAACTAGTACCAGATAATCATTTGTTATGTTTGTGGCTCACGCTCTGCTCTCCCATGTTGGAAAATAAACTCATCAAGGGCAGAGATGTGTGCTCTTTTGATTCCGCTTCGTGCCCCAAGTGCTCAAAGCACATGGTGGGTGAGCGGTGAATGGTCGTGGAAGAGGGTGAGGAAGGGAAGGGGCCTTTCCGCCGGGCTAGAGCATTAGGGTAAGAGACAGTGTTACGGGGAAGCCACCAGAGGGCGCCAGCTCCCCAAATTTGCACCGCGAGGTCTCCGCTCGGCGCCTGGGAGAGCAGACACCCGGCCCCTGACTTCCCCAGTCCAGGTGGATCCCGGTGCCTCTCGGATTCCAGTATTCCTTTATTCATGGTGCCTGGTGCAGGGGCTCGGCTTCCTCATCATGTCATTCCCTGGAGGGGTTCGCCGTCAGCGCCTTGCCCCTCTCTCCTCGCCCAGGTCCTGGATCGCGAGGGCCAAATGGATAACCCGTGTTCTAGCTGGCTCGCGGACGCCAACTGGGACAACATCACAGAGCTGGACAAACTGACCAACTTCCACGGGCTCATGAACTCCTTTGAACAGTACCCTCGCGACTGGCACCAGTGGTATACCAGCGCCACCCCGGAGAAGGCCATGCTGCCAGGTGCCCTCTCCCGTCCCGCCTCCCCGCCGGGCCCTACCCTGGTCCCCGTCCCAGTCGCCTCCAAGCCTCTGCCTCCCTGCCCGCTCCATCCCCAGGTGAGTGGGAAAACGCCTGCAATGAGATGCAGCGAATGCTGATCGTCCGCTCCCTGCGCCAGGACCGGGTGGCCTTCTGTGTCACCTCGTTCATCGTCTCCAACCTCGGCTCCCGCTTCATCGAGCCACCCGTGCTCAACATGAAGCTGGTCAGTGGCTAGGTTTCCTCCCTGCCCACAGCACCCCCGCCCCCTGGTCCAGGTCCTTCCAGCCTCGCTTGCTGGCCCCTCCAGCGGCTGCCCTTCCGAAGTCCCCGCCCCCCTCACGTGGCCCCTGCCTGAGGCCACGCCCTCTGCTTCCGGCAGGTGGTGGAGGACTCGACCCCGCGCACCCCGCTGGTGTTCATCCTGTCTCCCGGTGTGGACCCCACCGGCGCGCTGCTCCAGCTGGCGGAGCACACGGGCATGGCCCAGCGCTTCCACGCCCTGTCCCTGGGACAGGGCCAGGCCCCCATTGCCGCCCGGCTCCTGCGAGAGGGGATCATTCAGGGTCAGTGTCCCATCCTGCACCCCCCACCCCCACCCCGTGCGTGTCTCGCTCCCTGGAACCTCCGGCCGCCAGCCATCCCACTGCCTCACCGCAGCCCCCACGCCTCCAGAGGGCCGCGGGGGAGGGGGCAGAGCCGGGCCTGGGCCCCTTCGCCACCCGCACCGTCAGGTGCTCAGGGAAGGGCTCCCGCTGAGTCCAGCACCTCCTCGCAGGACACTGGGTGTTCCTAGCTAACTGCCACCTGTCACTGTCTTGGATGCCCCATCTGGACAAACTGGTGGAGCAGCTGCAGGTGGAGGACCCTCACCCTAACTTCCGCCTCTGGCTCAGCTCCAGCCCCCACCCGGAGTTCCCCATCTCCATCCTGCAGGCCAGCATCAAGATGACCACAGAGCCACCAAAGGTATGGCGGCTTGGACTCTGCTCCCCCCTCCCCTCTCGAGAAGCCCCCCCCTCGCTTCTCTCCTCTCTGTGCCAGGCGCTTAGAACCGAGCAGTAGCGTTAGTGGGTGCCCGGCATTGTCCGTTTATAAAATGCTTTTAAAACACACACACTCTAGCAGGTAGGTACCCCTACCCACATCGCACAGAGGGGAAACTGAGGCCCAGAACAGTAAACAGCGAGCCCACGGAGGCTTCCCGCCTCCCAGCATTTCCTTGCATCTCTCCCCAGAGGCCCCACGGGCTGGGCCCCGAGCTCCTGGCGCTCTCCGCTCGAGCTCCGTTGAAACGTTTACCTCCCGCCGGCCAGTCACCCCTGAACGCAACCACGTTGACCCTCTGAGAGCGGGTCATGCTCCCACGTCCCCTGTGTACCTTGCCTGCGCTATTTGAGTGGCTTTCCACTGCTTTTAGTCAAGACGAAACCCTTGCTGACCGGCCTGAGAGTCCCCCGGTGCCTCCTGGGGCCGCCCAGCGCCATCCTTCCTTCCCTTTCTTGGCTCCACCCTTAGTTCTTAAAATATCTTGTTCCTCTTCCTCCAGACTCTGCCCTGTCCTGCCCCAAGGCTTCCACACAAGCTGCTGGGCACCCCTCACCACGCCATCCCCTCCTTTGCCCCCTAAGGCCCCCGTTGAGGTCAACATCCCCGTGATACACTCTAGAACCTTCCTGCAGTCCTTTTTCTGCGTGTGTGTGGTTCTGCCTGCCGTCTTCCATAGATTGGAAACTCCGCGAGGGCAGAGGCTGCATCTTTTTTTCTTCTTGTTCTCAGTGTCTTCCTCACCTTGTGACTAGCATCTGTGCGTAGTAGGTACTCAACCAGTAAGTCCGGACACACGTCCTTCATCATGCAAATCCTCCTCGGGCCAGTTGACACGGTTGACTGTCCGCCCCCCTCACCCCGGGGTTCCCCGCCACACGCTCGGGGCTCTCCCTCTGTCTCCTGCCACATCACTTATCACGCCTGTGCTTCCTTTTCCTCTTGGCCTGTGGTCATATCTCCTGACTGGGCCCTTGACCTCCAACTTGGCTCGTTCTCCGTTTCCCCCTTTCACAACTTGATGGAGACATTGTCCTTTTCCTGATCCTGCCCAGTCCTTGTCTCCAGCCCCGGGGAAGCACACGCCATCTCCGGGCCTGAATTCCATCTGGCTACAAGGCATTTCCTCCTGGCACGCCACAGCCATAAATCCCGCGTCGTCGGAGCCAGGGGCCAGCCCGCCACCTCAGACGATCTCCCCATCCCAGTGTTGTTAATGGCGCCTTCGATTTTCGATTTTCGAAGAACCTCTTTCTGGTTTCCTAGAAAGGTGTGCGCCTGGGCAGCCGGAGGCCCCTCTGCCGGCCGAGCGCCCCCTGGCGGGCACAGGAGTGTCAGCGCGGAGGCGGGTGCTACTTCCGGCTGCATAGACAAGGTGGAGGCCACCTGCAATGTGGGGCGGGCCTAGAAGGATGGTCTGCAGGGGGGGCGAGGGGCGAGGAGAGGGGGCGCCCCCAGGGGAGGCCCGCCCTGGCTTGTGCCCACCGCCCGGGTCTGCAGAACCTCCTGGCCTGCGCCGGACCTTCGGGGAGGGTCGAACATTCAGGGTTTACTGGTTTACAAGATTTCTCTCCGTAGCTAAGAGGGCACTATTTTAAAATATTGTACTTGGAAATCACTGTAAACTCACGCAAGCGTTGTAAGAACAGGTTCTCTAGGGTTCCTGGCCGGCGCCCTTGGCAGAGCGCGTGACCCTTGATCTCTTGTTGAGTTCAAGCCCCGCAGTGGGTGTGGAGCCAACTTAATAATTAAAAAAAACAAGAACAAGAAGACTCTGTCCTCAGAGCTTCACACCCCTCGATGCGTTTCCCAGACTCTTCCATTGTTAGCACGGTGCCTCATGTTATTTGATCTCTGCCTTATCGTTTGATCTCTGCCTCCGCGTCTTTACACACACATGCTTTCTCTGATCGCTGAGAGGAGTAAACTTTCCCGCTAACACTTCAGTGTATTTTGGCATAAAGGGCTCAATCCTGAGAAGGATTAAAAAAAATTTTTTTAATGTTTCTTTTTGAGACAGAGAGAGTGTGAGCAGGGGAGGGGCAGAGAGACAGAGAGAAGGAGACACAAAATCTCTCTGAAGCAGGCTCCAGGCTCCGAGCTGTCAGCACAGAGCCTGATGCGGGGCTTGAACCCACCGACGGTGAGATCGTGATCCAAGCCCAAGTCAGATGCTCAACCACCTGAGCCGCCCAGGCACCCTGTGGATGCCAATTCAATACACACCTGTGTGCCCATCTTCGTGCGTAGGAATGATTACTATTCCCACCGCCTTTCCCACTCGGCCGCAGCCACTTTTCTCAAGGTGTGTCTGGCTAATGGAACCGCGCTGCGCGTGCACGCGCGCGCGCGCACACACACACACACACACACACTCATCTGCAATGCGCTTGTTATATTCAGCGCCGTGTCCTTGACGTTGATTCACGCTGCTCGTGTTTCATGGTTCCTCATATGTCCCACATCCTAATCCTTCGTCAGTTTTGTGTTTTGCGAAGTTGTCTTTTTTTCTTCTCGTTAACTATTATTACTGATGAATAGAGACCCTTGATTTTTATTAGATGGAACTGAGCTGTTTTCTTCTTTATGGCTTGTGCTCCTAAGTTTTGTTCAAGAAATCTTTGCTTACTCCAAGCCTCTGACTTTGGTTCAGGTCATGATCTTGCAGTTTGTGCGTTCGAGCCCACATCGGGCTCTATGCTGACAGCTCAGAGCCTGGAGCCTGTTTCGGATTCTATGTCTCCCTCTCTCTCTGCCCCTCCCCTGCTCACACTGTCTCTCTCCCCTTTAAAAATAAATAAACATTTTAAAAAACGGGGTTTTATAACTTGACTTTCACATTCAGGTCTTTTAAACACTTGAAATGGATCCCTGTGAGTGTGGAATGAGGTAAAGTCTAATTTTGCTCCCCCGCCCCGCCCCCCATGTAGATAACCCATTCTCCCAGTACCATCATCACATAGCCCAGCCCGCTTCCGATCTCCGATGCCGGCCAAGCCTTAACTCCGCTTTACACACACTTAGGTCTCTGGGCCCTTTATTTCTGTTCACTGGTCAGGTTGTTTATATTGGGGTCAGTATGTACTGTCTTAGTTACCGTTTGGCTCCAGAATAATGCTTGATAGCGGGCAAGGCAAGCCTGCTTACCTCATTCTTCTTCAGGCTCTGCACGGCCTTTTGTTCTCCAACGGAAATGTTGGAATTAGCTTGTCAAGTTCTACAAACAAAATCTTGTTGATCAGTTGGGAGGAAATCGACATTTTTAGTAGACGGAGTCTCCCAATCCATGATTATAGTATGTCTCTCCCCATGTAGTCTTTATTTGAATAAAGTTTTCTCATTCTCTCTATAAAGATCTGTACATTTTTATTGGATTTATTTCTAGAAACATTACATATTTTGAGGTTATAAATGGCAATATTGTTGCTTACATTCCATTCTGCCCATCATAGACCAGTCTTCTCTAAGCACTGGTCCAACAGGTCGCGGTCGTGCTTAGGAGAGAAAGTGGCCCCGTGACTCCTGCTGAATCACGGCCCTTCTGACCCCACCTGAGTCCTCGAACTTGACTTCAGTTAGACCCATCTCCTTACTTACTCTCCTGTTTGTGCCTTTACTCCCTCGATTCTTTTCATCCCCAGGAGACCAGTGCCTTCCTCTCAGCCCAGTGATCTTCCCGTTTGGGAGACTTGGTCCAAATCCCAACCTCTTCTCGAAGCCTGCTGAATCTATCACATGGCCCTGCCCCTCCTTGATCGAGGTGGCCCCTTTAATCTACATCGAACCTTTGCACCTAACGGTGCACGTTTTTATTCGTTAATAGTTGCGTGTATAGGTCTCCATATTCCCCGGTGCTCCCAGGTTGAGCTGGCCTACCCACCATCGAGAACAACACAGCTGAGAGGATCCAAAGTGGGGGGGACCAGGAGGTAGAGCTGCCAGGAGCCCACACTGTGCCGGCGTGCAAGTCAGAGGCACCCGCCCAGTCCTGTGAATCAGTGCACATCCTGGTGTGCAGGTCAAGGGCTGCATTTCAGCCTTCACTGACCTCTTTGGCCAGTGCCCTTGTGTAGAAAGCAGCCTCCACCACTGTGGCGGTGCTGCTGACACGGCTTAGCACCACACACGTCACCCGGTCTCTGCCCTGCATTGTCCCCAGGGCCTAAAGGCCAACATGACGCGCCTCTACCAGCTGATGACGGAATCACAGTTTTCTCGCTGCTCCAAACCGGCCAAGTATAAGAAGCTGCTCTTTGCCCTCTGCTTCTTCCATTCCGTGTTGCTGGAGCGCAAGAAGTTCCTGCAGCTCGGCTGGAATATCGTGTACGGCTTCAACGACTCGGACTTTGAGGTCTGTGCGAACGGGGGCGGGGGGGGGGGCGGCATATGCCCCTGCTCCTTATGCTTCCTGCCCCCCATACCCCTCCCCCCACCGTAGGAGGTTCCTGCCTTAACTGTGGGGGGGGGGGGCTGGCGCCCTGCACAGGTGTCCGAGAACTTGCTGGGTCTCTACCTGGAGGAGTACGAGGAGACCCCCTGGGATGCTCTCAAGTACCTCATCGCTGGAGTCAACTACGGGGGGCACGTCACGGATGACTGGGACCGGCGGCTGCTCACCACCTACATCAACGAGTATTTCTGTGACCAGACTCTGTCAACCCCCTTCTACCGGTGAGGGGGAGGTGGCGCCCAACAGGGGGCCAGAGGATAGCCAGCAGACCAGGAGGCAGGACTGGGGACCCTGGGAGTGTTGGAGGAGGGGCCAGGAGGCTGGGAGGAGGCGGGGCTTGTGGGGCTGGGAGGAGGGCGGGAGCAGGGGACCGGGGGAGGGGCCCTGCACGGCATAGGGGCTGGGTCACTTGGCCTGGCGCTGAAGCCTCCTGGAGTGTGGCCCACAGCGTGGTGACACTTGCGCTGTGGGTCCCCAGGTTGTCAGCACTGGAGACTTATTTCATCCCCAAAGATGGGGGTCTGGCGTCTTACAAGGAGTACATCAGCATGTTGCCCGGCATGGACCCCCCCGAGGCCTTCGGGCAGCACCCCAACGCAGACGTCGCCTCCCAGATCACTGAGGCACGGACTCTCTTTGAGACTCTGCTGTCCCTGCAGCCCCAGATCACACCCATCAGCGCCGGGGGCCAGAGCCGGGAAGAGAAGGTAAGAAAGGGTGGACAGCCGTGGGGGAGGGCCCCTGGGGAAGCAGAGAGGCCCCCCCCTCAGAGCCCCTCCGCGCCAGGTCCTCGAGCTGGCCGCAGACGTGAAACAGAAAATCCCCGAAATGATCGACTACGAGGGGACCCGCAAACTGCTGGCCATGGACCCCTCCCCCCTCAACGTGGTCCTTCTGCAGGAGATCCAGCAATACAACAGGCTTATGGAGACCATCCTGTAAGACTGGGAGGGGCTCTGTGGCACGTGGGGAGGGGGCAAGAGGAAAGGCCCCCTCCTGCCCGCCCCCCCCCCCACGCCAGGACCAACCTGTCCTTAAGCTTCCGCCTTGCCCTGCTCAGGTTGTCACTGACAGATCTAGAAAAAGGCATCCAGGGCCTCATCGTCATGTCTACGAGCCTGGAAGAGATTTTCAATTGCATCTTCGACGCCCACGTGCCTCCACTCTGGGGAAAGGCAAGGTCCCCGAGCTGTTGGTCCCCAACTCCAACGATGAGCTCTCCCCTGGCCCCTGGGCCCCTGGTCTCCTGGCTCTAGGAGCAAAAGGCAGGGAGCCTGGCCTTTGGAGCCGGACAGATTCGAGTTTGAAGTTTAGCCCCACTATTCACGGACCGGCTTTGCAGCTATTAACTTAGGGACTTGGGGCACATCCGCCCCTCTCCGAGGATGTCAAGGATTCCCTGTGCGTTAACTCTTAGTAGGTGCTTTGGTACCATAGCTGGGTAACAGCATTGTTGCTGTCATGGTCACATAGTGGTCGCTTTATGCTTCTTTCCTGGGAGGGGGCTTTTGCAGAGCACCTGGCCCTGCTGTAATGGGGAGGGGGGATGGGCTGACACCACAGCTCTTCTCCTCTAACTGTACCCAGTAAAGATTAGAATGCGTGGGGGCGCCTGAGTGACTCGGTTGGTTGGGTTTCTGATTTGGGCTCATGTCATGAACTCACAGTTCATGGGTTCGAGCCCGCATAGTGCTCTGTGCAGACAGCTTGGAGCTTGGAGCCTGCTTGGAATTCTGTCTCCCTCTCCCTGCCCTTACCCCGTTCACACTGTCTCTCTCTCTCTCTTGCTCTCAAAAATAAAGATTAAAAAAAAAACTTAAAAAAAAAGATTTGAATGCGTGAACCAACGCACACCTACTCACGCACTGCCCCCCCTCCCCCAGGCATATCCCTCGCAAAAGCCACTGGCCTCGTGGACGCGGGACCTGGCCACCCGTGTGGAGCAGTTTGAGCTGTGGGCCAGCCGGGCCCGGCCTCCCGTGATCTTCTGGCTGTCCGGCTTCACCTTCCCCACCGGCTTCCTCACGGCCGTGCTGCAGTCCTCCGCCCGCCAGAATAACGTGAGCCATGTGCCAAGTGGAGGGGGGGGGGAGTGCCGGTGTCCGGCTTGCTCTCTGCGTTAGGGGTCCTCCCTCATTCTCACCCCCCATCCCCAGATTTCGGTGGACAGCCTCTCCTGGGAGTTTATTGTTTCCACCGTGGACGACAGCAACCTCGTGTATCCACCCAAGGTGGGGGGCCCTGCGTGAAGGCGGGACTGGTGGAGGGGCCGCTGGGAGCCAAGTGGGAACCGATTGAAGAGAGGTGGCGGGCGTGGCGCGCCAGCGGCCTGGAGTCCACACTTCTCCCCGCCCCGCCCCCCGTGTCTCCCCAGGAAGGCGTGTGGGTCCGCGGCCTGTACCTGGAGGGCGCAGGCTGGGACCGGAAGAACTCCTGCCTGGTGGAGGCCGACCCCATGCAGCTCGTCTGCCTCATGCCCACCATCCACTTCAGGCCCGCCGAGAGTCGAAAGAAGACCGCGAAGGGTGGGATGGCGTCCCCAGAGCCGCTTACCCCGCCCCGAGTTTGGATCCCAGCCCATCCTCTGCTCTGCCCTTCCCCCACACCTGCTCCTGCTCCCTGTGAGGCCCCAGCGCTCTGACTCCATCTCTTCTCCTTTCCGTCAGGCATGTACTCGTGTCCCTGCTATTACTATCCGATCCGGGCGGGCAGTTCAGACCGAGCCTCCTTCATCATTGGCATCGACCTCCGGTCTGGGACCATGACATCCGATCACTGGATCAAAAGGGGCACCGCTCTACTCATGAGCCTGGACAGCTGAGGAGGCCTCCCCTCCCTCCCCGCTTGAGCGAGGGTCGGGGACTCGAGAGGCCAAGACTGATAATGCCCTTCGGACCAGGGCTGGACTTAAGTCTGGCCTTGGCCGTGGCCGAAAGCGCCGCGTGATGGGGCCCTGGAGATAGCCGTTAATAAAGGTGGAAGGACTGTATTGGAGCTCAGGGCAGTAAAACACCCGCAACCACGAGCCTTAAGCCTCACGATGGAGCGGTGGGAGTTTGGGGAGAGAGGAAGCCCGGGTCTTCCAGAAGAAGGGAACCCCTCCGAGGGGCTGCTTTTTGACAGGGAGGGGAGCTTGGGAAGCGGGAGGTGTGGCCTTGAACGAGGGGGCAGGGCGGTGGGGCCTAAAACGGGTGTGGCTAAATCTCGGGGCTGGATTTGAGCGGGTGGGGCGGGGCTTATTTTGGAAACGCGCGTGATCCGAATGGAATAGGGGTTCGTCCGGCAGGGATCGGGGCTGGGCCCGGTAGGTTGCACCGGGCACCTGACACCCGACACCGGGCGCCCTGTTCGGCACGTGCGCTGAGGCGAGCCGGACAGCCGAAGGCGGGGCGGGGCCCGAGAGGGGAGACTTCGGCGCGAGGAGAGGCGGGACCATGAGAAGGGGGCGGGGCTGGAGCGCAGGGGGGGCGGTGTTTGTGTTGGAAAATCCAACTGCGCCACGGGGCGGAGCGGCCCCCCCAGCCCCGGCCTGGGAGAAGGGGGGGCCGCTCGACCCCCTGGGAGACCTTGGGGAACCTTAGCACCTGGGACACCCCAGAACCAGGTAACGGGGGGCCGCGGGGGCGTCTGGAAAAGGGAAACCATCTCCGCGCAGGGGGCGGGACGCCTGAGTCTCAGGACTCGTAGAGCTGGGGATGGACGTTTCGGTCTCTGCAAAGGCACTGGAAAGAAGATCGGGGCGCAGAACACCAGGGTTCCCTAGAATGCAGGACGGGGTGGGGGGAGAGCGGGAGTCTCGGCAGAAGCTTTGGGTTCGGATGTCAAGAGGGGCCTGAAAGGGCTCGCAGTCCCCCTGGGGCCGGGATTCCCCTTCCCGAGACAAGGTCCGGGCGAGGCGCGACGGTCCCTAACGGGCAGAACTGAAGGTCAGGGTCTGCAGACAGGCCAGGCCGATGGCCCTCTGAGGTCGGGTGTGGTCGAGCAGGGATGCGTCTCCGGTCCCGGGGCCACTTCGGGTCTGCCTCCAGTTCCTCCCACGGTTGCGGTGCCTCACCCCAGCCTTGACCCTCACGCCAGGAGCGCCGGCAGTCAGCCTCCCCTCGGGAGCGTTCGCGTCCACGCACCCCGGCGCCCCTCCATCCCAGGTCCTGCGGTCCCACTCTGATGCTCCTCGTCCTTGCCCGGCTCGGGCCGTGCACCGTGCGGACCTTCCCGGCGCAGCCACGAGATGGCGAGGGCGAGACGCGCAGCCCGAGCTGCGGGAACGAGGTGGGGGGAATGTGGCCGGCGGAGTGGTTGAAGCCCCCCGCCCGACTAGAGAGAAAGGTGGGCCGAGGTGGGCGTCTGACTTCCTGTCATCTCGGCCCCTCACAGGAAATTGTGGGCGGGAGGGCAAAGGGCAGAGGATGGGGAGGGGGTTGGACGCGGGTCTCCGCCTCCCTGAGCTGGGGTAAATAGTGGGGAGGGGGCACGCGGCTTGGTTACTAAGCGACGAAGATTCGCTTCCTGTCTGCTGTGGCTTGTGGCTGCGACCTGGGGGCGGGGCGACTGTGGGGAAGGTCCGGGGCAGGACGCCTGGTTCTCGGGACAGTACGACCCCGGGAAGGACGGAGGGGAGGCCGCGAGCTGCGCTGCCGAAGGGTGCTCGGCGGTCGTCCGGGGGAAGGCGGGATCAAGGCGCCACTGGGAGCGCCGCTCCGCCGCCCTCCCGGGGGCTGCTTGCCCCGTTGCCGGAGTAACCGGAGAGCCAGCGTCCG
The DNA here is from genome assembly GCA_004023785.1 of Mungos mungo. Classification (NCBI taxonomy): domain Eukaryota; kingdom Metazoa; phylum Chordata; class Mammalia; order Carnivora; family Herpestidae; genus Mungos; species Mungos mungo. Next base: position 2,712 of record PISW01014720.1, on the reverse strand, counting down.
GAGCTGGATTCCCGAACTCTCACGTCGGGCCAATCGGCTCCCGCGGAGGTTCCTGACGTCAGGGCCCTGGCAGCCAATGTGGAGGAGGCTTTATAGAGCCACAGGAAAAGGGAGCGGGGGGAGAGAGGAGGAGGAAGGGCGGGGGAAGCTGCTCGGGACCCGCACGTGCACTCCCACACGCTCGCGCCCACCCCCCTCCCTCCTCCGCACGCGCCCTAGTAGCCCCCTGCGCCTGCGCGGCGAGTCGCAGCTTGTCGCACTACCGCCTCCCCACCTCCCGCATTTAAATGTGTGTTTGCAAACTGGTCCGGGGCTGCGCTCCTCAACCCCTCGGGATTCAGGCGTCTGGATCCGCCTGTCCCCTCTCGCTGGGTCTCCAGCCACGACTGCCCAGCCTTGCGTGGGAGGGGTCGGCTACCTGTTTCCCACCGACCCCCAGCTGGCGCCCCACTCTCCCAGGTGGGCTGGGCGGAGCTGCGGTTTCCGGCCCCTTCTGCTCCGCCGGCGCCTTCCCGGGCTCTGGCTTCGGTTGCCTCCCCGGGGGGAGCGGAACGGGTATCTGCGCCCCTTCCCGAGGCTTCAGTAACTCGCGCTCAGCTGCTGCCGGCGTTGCGGGAGGGGGGGAGCCCCGGCCGGCCCAGGTGACTCCCGCCGGGCCACCACGCCCCTTCTTGGCGTGAATTTCTCCTCTTTGATGCACCCGAAGGCCTTCCCATCCCTAACGTGTCTTCCCCACTCGCCCTGGTGCTCAGGGACTTCCCCGGGCTCCACTCGGGCTGTCTGTCCCGGACTCCGCTCGTCCTTCTCGGCTTCTCCCGGTTATATAACTCTTCCTCGCGCCGTGTCCTGGTTTCAACTCCACAGACTCCGCCCTGGAAACGGCGCGGGGAGGGGCAGGAGAGTTGGGGACCCAGACAGGTTCCGGCTGGCGGCCGGCTGGGCCACGGGGGATCCCGCAGATGGGAGACGGAGCCCCGCGGGACCTGGTGCTCCCGCCCCCCCCCCCACCTCTCACCCCCCACCCGAGATCTCGCCCGGGAGAGAGAAGGCACAGTATCTTCGAGAGGCGTGTCGCGCGACTCCGTCTGAAATGTGGGTTGGGAGGTCAGGGCTGGAGGCGGGGAGGAGGAGCCGGGAAACCCGAGTCCCCGAGGCTGGAGCGGTACTGGGGGTAAAGGAGATAAAGGCAAGCCGCCAGGGTTCCTGCTCTCCTCTCCCTTTTCGGTTCCCAGAATTCCTAAGGCTATTTCCCAAGAAGCTTAGCCAAAGGCCCTTTTCCGCCCCTAGGGGTCAAAGGTCTGTGTTAGAGGTGGCCTGGGATGATGTCACCAGTGCACGTGCCCTGGGACTGTTGCCAGGCCGGAGGCCTCCTCCCCTTTCCATTCCGCGTCCCCCTCCCCCCCACCTCTGCCCCGAGTCCAGTTCCAACCCCGTGCCATCTTTTCCCCCTCTCCCTTCCCTTGGCCTTAGCAGCCTGCAGGTGGAAAACCCTGGCCTGGAGTTTTGTGAGGGGGAGGGGCACGGGTGTGGTGTGGCTCAAAGACTTTGCCCTTTTGCTGGGCTGCGGGAACCCGGGGTCACTTTTCCCCAGGTCGGTACAGAGAGCTTTCTTTCCCAGCCCCCTCCGCCCCTTGAAAGAGCCTCTGAGCAGTCTTTTTACTTTCCCACCTGCTGCATTGCTAAGTGTCCTGTTATCCCCCCCTCCCCATTTTGAGTCGAAGTGGGAGTGGTCGCAAGATAGCTAGTCCCGGGAGAAGAGCTGTGTGTGGTTTGGGGCGTTTTGTGGACAGCAGCTCGACTCTGATCTTAATTAGTGACACCCCACCAGTGCCGGGACGGGTCAGGACACAGTGTTAAACTGCAAAGTACAGGACGTTTTTCTGCGTAGGTGGGTGGGTCACTTTCCTGAGGGAGGGGGACCCAGTTGATAGTGATGACTCCTCTTCCCTACTGAGTTAGGTCCCCGGGTTTGGTCATGATCTTAGAAAAAAATCGGTTTTTCTTTTAAACTGCTTTAGAGCTTGGGCTGTCTGGTCAACCCCGGATTCTGTTCCCAGCTCTGCCACTTAGTGGCTATAGGGACTTGGAAAGGTCACAATGTCCCAGAGCCTCATATTCCTAATCTGGAAAATTTAAACATCAATACATACCTTCTAGGCAGTTGGGGGGGGGCGGGATGAGATAATTTATGCAAAGCACTTATACTGTGCCGGGTGCAGAATAAATACTGAATGAATGCTTGTTATAAAATGCTCATTATTGTTGTTAAATCTTGATAGTTATGGTTTTTGTGATTGTAGTTGTTAGGCCTGGTTCGGGCCGGCCAGGACCTTAGAAGTTGGTTTGGGAGGAGTGGAGAGTTGGTCTTAATTTCCCGGGTGGGAGGGAGGGGGGCTGGGGATTATCTCCCGCTGCTTTGTGCACTTTATTTGATGAGGGCTTTAGTCAGATTTGTATTGCTTTCTTTAGGATTATTTTTTCCCCCTCTTGGAGAAGAAACAGCTAAGACTATTCCTCTGGCCGTAGAAATAAAATAATTGTATTGTGGTTCTTGATTTTTTAAGCAAGACCCCAATCCCCTCCCATGTTCTCTGGAGCCTTTCAATTTTGCAAAGGGACTTACAGTTTTCTTGCGGGGACGGGGCTTGGCTGAGGGGTGTGTAAAAAGGTTGGGGTGGGCGGGTGGAGAGAGACTAGTGCTGGGGGCTGGGG
>PISW01014719.1:0-19894 GCA_004023785.1 Mungos mungo | reverse complement strand
CTGGCCATGAAGTCCAACCCATTCTTCTCCTCCAACCTATTCTGCCTCCTCCAGATCTTGTACATTTTTCTCCTCCTTTCTATCCCCACAGGTACCCACTTGATTGAGGCCCTCACCAAGTTTTGTCTGGACTCTTGCTTTAATCTTCTTCCATCTTTGATTGGCTCTGAATTATTCATTCCTTAGAACACATCCCAGGGGCGCCTGGGTGGCTTAGTGGGTTAAGAGTCCGACTTCGGCTCAGGTGGTGATCTCACGGTTCATTAGTTCCAGCCCCGCATTGGGCTCTGTGCTGACAGCTCAGAGCCTGGAGCCTGCTTCGGATTCTGTGTCTCCCTCTCTCTCTGCCCCTTCCCTGCTAAATCTCTCTCTCTCTCAAAAATTAAAAAAATAAACATAAAAAACCACATAGCAGCATAAGAACCATTTGTTCTTGATGCGCCTCTGAAACTTGTGTTAACCCATTCGGTACTTCCACCCCAGGTGTATTCTATATGGTCATTTATATACTTAATCTGCTCTAGTTGTCCAAGACTGTGAGTTCCGTGAGGACTGGGATGATGTCCTTATTTCCTTATCCTCAATGCCTAGCAGTACTGGGCACATTAGATGCTTGGTAAGTGCTTGACCAATGAATGAAAAAGAGGAACAAATGAATGAATGAAGAAACGAAGGAGTGACTCAGTTCACTGACTGATTATTAACCAGTAAACTATTCATTGTCAAATCCCAGCAAATGCTTCTCCCCGGGGCTGATAATTCATTCTATAGAAGATCATATCCTTTAAGATGACATCTTATAAGTGATAGTTTCTCGTCTACAAATATTTTCTTGATATGAGGAGTTACTTTTCCTTTCTGAAGCATTTGTAATTATTATGCCTCATATCTCCATCTAGTGAAGCAAACTGGTAATACATGCACTTAAAATGTCTGAATATAAGAACCACAGTTGTGAAAAACCATTTATGGAAAACTATCCTTCCTTCTCCAGGTTCAAAAGCCTCCCATTGTGACTACTTTGTATTTTCCAGAGCTCAAGTTGTTCTTGCCCAAATGACCTATTTCTAAATATCTGGACAGTGTTAATGCCACTGGAAAATAATGTGGATGTATGAAAAACTTACAGTTAGCCTTTCACCATTTTTATTTTTATTTTTAAAAGAAAAGTTCATTTGTTTGTTTATTTATTTATTTAGAGAGGGAGAAAGTGTCTGAGTGGGGAAGGGCAGAGAGAGAGAGAGAGAGAGAGAGAGAGAATCCCAAGTAGGCTCTGCACCATCAGCATGGAGCCCTACACAGGGATCAACCTCCCAAACATGAGATCACAACCTGACCCAAATCAAGAGCTGGTCACTTAACAGACAAAGCCACCCATGCACCTGTTTTTCACCATGTTTAAATCAAAGAGCCATTGATATTTCTTTAAAAATTTTTTAATGTTTATTTTATTTTTGAGAGAGAGAATGAGGAGGGAGAGAAAGAGACAGAATCTGAAGCACACTCCAGGCTCTGAGCTGTCAGCACAGAGCCCAACATAGGGTTCGAACCCATGAGCTGTAAGATCATGACCTGAGCTGAAATCAGACACTTAACTGACTGAGCCACCCAGGTGCCCCACAGTCATTGATATTTATTAACATAGAATGTTATTTAGATATTTCATAGAATAACATTTTTATAAATTATGCAAACATCAGCAAGTCAATTTAACTAATATTTATTGTGTGTTTTTAGTAATCAGGATATGCTTTAAGGTAAATATTATTTCATAATGATACCCATTTTTATAAAGCTTAAAATTAAACATAACAAAATAGTATATTGTTTAGGTAAATCTTTGTCACCTATCTATGTTTCTATCTATCTAGGCTATAAAAAAAAAAAAGCAAAGGGGTTATGAATATAACAGCCAGATAGGTAGTATTCTCTATAGAAAGGCAAGAGGAATGGATCAAGGAGAAACTTCCAGTAGCTTCCCCAGGATGAGAAATGCTTTCATTCTGTGTGAAGTCCTGGGTTTATTGATGTTTATTTTATTGTTATGCTTCCTGACTTAAATGAATATATTCTTTGATCTAGTAATACCTCCTATGGAAACAAAGCACCAATGTATAAGGATATGCATTAAAAAGGGAGAAGGAAGAAATAATAAGGGGCACCTGGGAGCTCAGTCAGTTAAGCATCTGACTTCGGCTCATGTTATGATCTCATAGTTCGTGAGTTCGAGCCCCACGTTGGGCTCTGTGCTGATGGCTCAGAGCCTAGAGCCTGCTTCAGATTCTCTCTCTCTCTCTCTCTCTCTCTCTCTCTCTCTCTCTCTCTCTCTCTCTCTCTCTCTGCCTCTCCCCTGCTCACACTCTGACTCTGTCTCTCAAAACTGAATAAATGTTAAAAAAAAATTTTTTAATAGACTATTTGGTTTTGATTCTCACAGAAGTGGGCCCTGGAATAGAATTTAAAACATCAGGTGGGGAGTGGGAAAGTGAGAGAAGGAAGGCAAAGCAGGGCCTGTTGTCACTGTTGCCAACTGAGGCTTAACCCCACTGAGGGACTCCAAGAGCAAGTGTAGACGAGGAGGAGGGCCTCTAGGCATGCTCATACTGGGTATCTTCTTATAGCAAATGCAGATATGGAGCCAGATTTCATTTTCATTTCAAAAAATTAATGGGATGATTTTTGCATCTCAATGGTGTGGAGCAAATGTATGTTTTTTTTAAAATTTATCATCCATTTAATCTTACAACTCTATGTAGTGTTCATCCCCTTTGACAGAAAAAGAAACTGAGGTACAAAAATGTTAATATTCATTTAGCAAGTTAGCTCAGAAGCAGGAGCCAGGGATGGGGAACCTTCTGGTATTATGAGGACTAATCTGGGTATAAGTGATTTACATACAATTCAGTGGCCTATATACAAAAAACATATATTAACTTGTGTAACTGAAAAGTCGGGATGAGAGTTGGCTTTAGACAGCAGCGTTGTTAAGCTCCTCAGGATCTTCAGCTTATCAACATTTCCACTGACTCCTTTGATCATCACAAACTTCTTGTCTTTTAATTTTCTCCGTCTGTGGCAGCTTTCAAGGTTTATCACCTCCCAGACATCACCTCCATCGTGCCCTTTTCAGCATTCCCACCTGGGAAAATCCCAATTCCGCTTCTTCCGGATCTGCCCTCTGAGAAGTGGTTCAGCTCTATTTGATAAAAGCACACCCACCAGGAGACTGGTGCTACCTTAAGGTCATGGTCACAACTAGTAACCTGTGCCAACACCACGTGGAAATCATTTGTCCATTCACTACCTCATTTGCTACATTGATGTTAACTGCCTTCAAGGTGCTGGGCACTGCTCCTAGCTCCTGGGAACCCAACCCAAAGCTTCCTGCCTCTGGAGCTCGCATCATCACCTCCTTTCTCACCCCTCCTCCGTCCTCCTCAAGGCCATTTCAAATATTCTCCACTTTCCTCAAATTTTTGTTTCCCTGGGAGATGGGCTGGAGCTCCCACTTCACAGAAGCATCGTAAACCTTCAGATGGGAGCTTTTCATCAACAAACTATCAATGAGACACATCCCAGCCCTTTCCTCTTTACCTCCTTATATTGTGAAAGTGGTGTCCCTCTGGGAGACCTTTCTTGTCCCTTCGTTTCTCCGTCACACTGTTGTAACTTTCAGCTTGGTTCTCTGTCTTGCCCACTCACTTGCAGTGCCCCCTGCACCTGGTGCTCCACAGGTGCCTGGCCCTCGATGACCGGGAGAGTTTATAAACCACAGGAGGGATCTCTGGGAGGAGGCCTCGCCCAGCACGTCCTGGGGGCGGGGCCAATGCCAGGATCCCTGCCTTGTGGGCGCCCTCCTCCAGCATCAAGGTGGTTTTCACAGACTTCCCTTGAGCGTCCTGATCAGCGCCACCGTCGCTTCTGCCACTCTAGAGTTGGGCACGTTCCTTTCCAGAGCAGGGTCAGGCAGGCTTTCTGGATGCCTGAGGGTCCTATCAGCCTTCACCATGTGGAGGTGTTTGTTGTAACTGGAGCCCTTCCGGGCTCTCGCGCCTCCAGGCCCCAGCACACTGCCGGGTGCTCGGAAGCCTCCTAGGGGCTGGAGCCCCAGGGTGCGGACCCCCTACGTTGGAACCCCAGGGACACAGTGAAATAAGGTAATAATAATATTGACTACTGTTTGTAGAAGCCCCACTGGGTACTGGCTTGGGGGCAGGAGGGCGGGAACCTAAGGCCAAGATCTCATCTGTCTGTTAATACAAATCCCTGTTAACACAGGGAACAAACTGGAGAAGTGCTTTAGACACAACCAGAGTTGAGGGCTTGGCCTATGGCCTTGCCGCATAATCTTGGGAAACAGCCTATTCCTGCCCTGAGAGAAGGTAGTCAGGCCTGGTCAGAAGGGTGCTGGGGCCTCAGCCTCTGCCCCAGCCCCGCTTTGAGGGGTACTATGCCAAACTTTCTTTGCAGGACCCATAACCAGAATGTGGAGGATCGTGTTAGGACACAGTCCTGCTGGCGCTTGCTTCCAGAAAAGCTGATCTCCTGTGAATCCCCCTGGTGCCCAGTAAGGCCCCAGGTTTAAGACCAGAGACATGGCTACAAGCCCCACAGGCATCAGCACCATGTCTCCTGTGGCTATGGTGACACTTGCAGCAGATAGGACTGGGGGACAAACCTTGTACCGAGGCAGAAAATCGGAAGCCACTGCCCTCATTCTTCATTTGATGCATTCTGCACTTACGGAGGGCCTACCGGGCATCAGACATGGTATTGGGTAGGATGTGTTGCTGTGTTGGTCTCTCCTAAGGGGTAGATACAAATGAGGTTTTTAAAAAAGCTTTTATTGAACTAGAACTCATACCATATGATTCACCCCTTTAAAGTGTGCAGTTCAGTGGACTTTAGTATAGAGTTACACGTCCTCATCACCTCAGAAACCCCAGACCCATTACTCTTCTTCCCTAATCTCCCCTCTCTCCACTCCGGAGCTAGGCGGCCTCTAATCTACTTTCTGTCTCTAAAGACATGCCTATTCTGGGCATTTCCTATACATGGAATCCGACAGCTTGTCATCTTTTATGTGTGGTTTCCTTCATGTAGCATGATGTTTTCAAGGTTCACCCAACTTGTAGCACATGTCAGTACTTCATTCCCTAATGATTATTTAAATAATCATTCATCAATTGATCAACATTCAGGTTGTTTCTACTTTTTAGCTAATATGATTTTGCTGTGAACATTCACATGCCTGTCATTGTGTAGATATGGTATATCCTAAGTATATCCTCTTGGTCTATACCTAAGAATTGCTGGGTCATATGGTGGCTCTCTGTTTAACCTTCTCAGAAACTATCAACTGTTTTCCAAAGTGGCTGCATCATCTTGCATCCCCACTAGCAATGTATGAGGATTCCAGTGACTCCTGTCTTTATCAACACTTGTTATTGTCTGTCTTTCTGAGAGCCATCCAACTGTGGAGGTGTTTTCTCATTGTGGAAAAACCTGTTTTTAACAGCTGTTTTCCCATTATAAAAATATAGGAAGGATTTTGAGTAATTTGAAAAAATTACTTTTTTTTTTGAAAAATTGCTTTTGATATATGTCTTCCCAGACTTTGCTATACATATTGTTATTTATGTAATGCATAGTTTTTGAAGTATGATTAAATGTTATGGTTCACTTTTTTTACCTTTAAAACACATTTATCTGAACTATTCCTACACATTACTTAAAACAACTAATATTCTTGGAGGTGGCTATACCATATTAACCATTCTATTTTTCCTTGACATTTAGGTAGTTTTTAATATTTTGATATGTGAGAATTGCTTTATACTTCTCAACATAATGGTTTCTGCTTAAAAACTGCAAAAAGAATCCAGCTTTTCCCTGAGTCTCAGGAAAACCCTAGGTACTAGGTATGGCTGCTGCTTTCTTTTTTCCCCTAGAGTCTCCTTAGGTGAGTTACCAGCTCAGGAGGTTGGCTGTCTGTGCTGACCTCTCTGAGCTTCAGGCTTCAATTGCTTGTTAAGCATTCCCAGCCTTGGTTTCCCACAAGTAGCCCAAGCCTGAAACCTTCAAAACTGAACCCATTCTCTTTCTCTACCAACTTGTTCTCCTTTCTTATTTCCAGTATCAGTAAGGATCACCCAGTCATCTAAGGAAGAAACAGGACAGCCATGTTCCCCTAATCTTCCACATAACTAGTCATTCACAGGTTTTCCAGAGTTTTCTGTATTGTTTCTCAAGTTCGTGTCTCCTCTCAGTTCTTACGACTACTCTGGTTTGTCAACTCTGAGTCTCTCACCTAAGTTGTGCGGTAGCTTATTACTAGATCTCTAATTTTTCAGTGTTGTTCCTCTTAAATTCTTTCCCTCACTGTTGCCAAACAGCCTACCTAAAACAAAATGATCATGAAATGCCCCTGCTTAAATAGCTGACCCTGTGTTACCTGCTAAAGTCTATACTTTTTTGTTTGTTTTTTATTTAAATTTCAGTTAGTTAACAGTGTTCTATTAGTTTCAGGTGTATAATCTAGTGATTCAACACTTCATGCAACACCTGGTGCTCATCACAAGTGTTCTCCTTAATCCCCACTACCTATTTAACCCATCCACCACCTACCTCCCTTCTGGTAACCATCAGTTGGTTCTCTATAGGTAAGAGTCTGTTTCTTGGTTTGCCCCTCTTCCCCCCCCCCTTTTGTCCATTTGCTTTGTTTGTTAAATTCCACATATGAGTGAAATCATATGGTATTTGTCTTGCTCTGGCTATTTTACTTAGCATAGTACTCTCTAGCTCCCTCCATGTCATGGCAAATAGCAAGATTGCATTCTTTTTTTATGGCTGAGTAATGTGCTATTGTGGAGATCTATCTAGCTATATAGCACATCTTCTTTATTCATTCATCAATCAGTGGGCACTTGGGCCATTTCCGTAATTTGGCTCTTGTAGATAATGCTGCTATAAACATCAGGGTGCATGTATCCTTTTGAATTGGTATTTTTGTTATTCTTTGAATAAATACCTAGTAGTGCAATTGCTGGATCATATGGTAGTTATATTTTTAACCTTTTGAGGAGCCTCCGTACTGTTTCCAGAGTGGCTGCACCAGTTTGCATTCCCATTAATAATGCAAAAGGATTCCCCTTTCTCCACATCCTCGCCAACACCTGTTGTTGCCTCAGTTGTTAATTTTAGACATTCTGACAGGTGTGAGGTGATAACTCCCTGTAGTTTTGATTTGCATTTTTGTGATAAGTGATGTTGAGCATCTTTTCACGTATCTGTTGGCTATCTGTAGGTGGTCTTTGGAAAATGTCTATTCATGTCATCTTCCTATTTTTAATTATATTCATTCTTTTGGATGTTGAGTTGTGTCAGTTCTTTACATATTTTGGATACTAATCCCTTACCACATTATGTCATTTGCAAAATCTTTCCCATTCCATACATTGCTTTTTAGTTTTGTTGATTGTTTCCTTTGCTGGGCAGAAGGTTTTTGTTTTGATGTAGCCCAATAGTTTATTTTTGCTTTTGTTTCCCTTGCTTTAGGAAATAGATCAAGAAAGAAGTTGCTATGGCCTATGTCAAAGTATGTACTTTTTTTTTTATTTGAAGTATAGTTGACATACAATGTTACATTAGTTTGAGGTGTATAGCATAGGATTGAATAAGTCTATACCTTATGATCTTCTCCCAAATGTAGGTACCATCTGTCCTCATGACATTATTACAATACCATTGACTATATTCCCTATGCTGTACCTTTTATCCCCATGACTTATTTATTCCATAACTAGAAGCCTGTCTCTCCTGCTCCACTTCAGCCATTTTGCCCATCCCCCCACTCCCCTCCCGTCCAGTAACCAGCAATTTGTTCTCTGTATTTATGGGTCTGTTTCTGCTTTCTGTTTACTTGTTTATTTTGTTTTTAAGATTCCATATATAAGTGAAATTATATGGTATTTGTCTATTTGTGTCTGACTTATTTCACTTACCATATACTCTCTGGGTTCATCCATGTTACGAATGACAAGATTTCATCCTTTTTTATGTATATATGTATTATTAGCATTATTTACCATGGCCAAAATATGGAAGCAATCTATATGTCCATCAACCAATGTATGGATAAAGAAGAGATGGTATATATGTATATGTATGTATGTTGCTATGGCTGATGTCAAAGAAATTACTGCCTGTGTTCTCTTCTAGGAATTTTATGGTTTCAGGTCTCATATTTGGGTCTTTAGTCCATTTTAAGTTTATTTTTGTGTATGGTGTAATAAAGTGGTCTAGTTTTATTCTTTTACATGTTGCTGTCCAGTTTTCCCAACACCATTTGTTTAAGAGACTATCTTTTCTTCATTGTATATTCTTGCTTCCTTTGTCCTAGATTAATTGACCTTTTAAGTGTTAGCTTATTTCTAGTCTCCCTATTCTGTTCCACTGATCTGTGTTCTATTGTTGTACCAGTACCATACTGTTTTGATTACTACAGCTTTGTAGAATATCTTAAATCTGGGGTTGTAACTCCAGCTTTGTCGTTGTTTCTCAGAATTCCTTTGCTATTCAAGGTATTTTGGGTTCTGTACACATTTTTGGAGTCTTGATTCTAGTTCTGTGAAAAATGCTGTTGGTATTTTAAGAGGGATTGCATTGAATCTGTTGATTGTTTTGGGCTATACGGACATTTTAACAAGATTATTTTTTTTCAATCAATGAACATGGAATATCTTTCCATTTATATCAGTTTTTTAAATTTAGGTTTTATAGTTTTCAGAGTACATGTCTTCTGTCTCCGTGGTTAAGTTTATTACTAGTGATTTATTATTTTGGTCCAATTATAAATGGAATTGTTAATTTTTCTGGTACTTCATTATTCTTTAGAAGCACAACCAATTTCTGTGTTTATTTTTGTATCCTAATATCTTACTGAATTCATTTATTCAAATAGTTTTGTGGTGGAGTCTAGGATTTTTTATGTATGTTCAGTATTTATGTCATCTGCAAATAGCAACAGTTTGTCTTCCTTACCTATTTGGATGCCTTGTATTTCTTGTCTGATTGCTGTGGCTAGGACTTCCAGGACTATGAATTAAAGTGGTAAGAATGAATATCCTTCTCTTCTTCCTCATCTTAGAAGACAAGCTCTGATTTTCATCTCTGAGTATGATTTTAACTGTAGTTTTTCATATATGGCCTTTATTTTTTATTTTAAAAAATTTAGGGGCTCCTAGGTGGCTCAGTTGGTTAAGGATCTGACATCAGCCTAGGTCACCATCTTGCCAGTCCTGAGTTTGAGCCTCGTGTCTCCCTCTCTCTCTGCTCCTCTCCCACTCACTCTGTCTCTCTGTCTCTCTGTCTCTCTGTCTCTCTGTCTCTCTGTCTCTCTGTCTCTCTGTCTCTCTGTCTCTCTGTCTCTCTGTCTCTCTGTCTCTCTGTCTCTCTGTCTCTCTGTCTCTCTGTCTCTCTGTCTCTCTGTCTCTCTGTCTCAAAAGTAAACATTAAAGAAAATTTTTTAAAAAACCTTAATGTTTAATTGGGAGGGGAGGAAGAGAGAAAGGGAGACACAGAATCTGAAGCAGGCTCCAGGCTCTGAGCTGTCAGTGCAGAGCCCAATGCAGGGCTCAAAGTCACATGCTTAACTGACTGAGCTGCCCAAGTGCCACTCATATATGACCTTTATAATATTGAGATCTGTTTTCTCTAAACCCATTTTGTTGAGGTTTTTAAAAAAATTTTTTGTGAGTTTTTATCATGAACAGAAGTTGGTACAGAAAAATCATTTGACAAAATTCTATTGAAGACATGATTTTTATCTTTTGTTGATGTATATCCTACTGATTTGTGAAATATCGAACTATCCTTGCATTCCTAAAATAAATCCCACCTAATGGTGATGAATGATCTTATTAATGTACTGCTGAATGCAGTTTGCTAATATTTTGTTGGGCATTTTTGTATCTCTCTTTATCAGAGATACTGGACTGCAGTTTTTTATAGTGTATTAGTCTGGTTTTGATGTCAGGATAATGCTCATATACTATTTTTGGACACTTTACTTCCTCTTTCTACTATTTTTGGAATATATTGAGAATAGGTATTAACTCTTGTCTAAATGTTTGGTAGAATTCACCTGTGAATTCATCTGGTCCTGGACTTTTTTTTATCAATTTTTGAATTGTTGACTCAATTTCATTGCTAGTAATTGGTCTGTTCAGATTTTATATTTCTTCCTGATTCAGCTTTGGAAGATTGTATGTATCTAGGAATTTATCCATTTCTTCTAGGTTGTCTAATTTGTTGGCATATAAAGTCTGTACTTCTTAATATGGTATATGGGACTATTCTTGAAACTTCAGCTCTTCCCTGATCTGCATGTTATCAGAGTAATGTTTACAATTTTCCCTAAAGTCTGCGTGCTGTTCAATGCTTCCATGTAATTGGTTTTTTTTTTTAATAGTATTTCTGTCTGGAATTTTCTCATCACTTTCATTCCTCCTGGCTTATTATTTACTGTTCAAGTCCAAGCTTCATCTCCTTCAAATAATCAATTTTGGGGTGCCTGGGTGGCTCAGTCAGTTAAGCCTCTGACTTTGGCTCAGGTCATGATCTCATGTTCATGGGTTCCAGTGCCACGTCAGGCTCTGTGCTGACAGCTCAGAGCCTGGAGCCTGCTTCTGATTCTGTGTCTCCCTCTCTCTGCCCCTCCTCACTCATGATCTGTCTCTGTCTCAAAAATAAAACATTAAAAAAAATTTTATAAAAAATTCAATTTTGAAGTTCCAAAGCAGGCCAATGGCCCTTCTTTCTGTTCCAGGTAGTGTTGATCTCTGTCTTTCACTTGAAACACTTTTAAATGTACTTCCTGAGCATAATATCTAGTCTTTAATATCTATAGTCTCTTTTCTCTTTTTAGAATTTCTTTGGCTTCTGTTGATAAGGGTGTGACTCTTCACATGTTTGCTAGATTGTGTTAAGAGCTCCTATTTGACTGTGGGGTGCCTGTGTGGCTCAATTGGTTAAGCATCCGACTTTGGCTCAGGTCATGATCTCACAGTTCATGAATTCGAGCCCCAACTCAGAGCCTGGAGTTTGCTTTCTCTCTACCCCTACCCTCCTCCCTCCCTCCCTCCCTCCCTCTCTCTCTCTCTCTCTCTCTCAAAATACATATTTAAAATTTTTTTTTCTTAAAAGAGCTCCTATTTGACTAAACTTTAGCTTTGGGAATCCTGAGGGACACGGAGATGATTTGCCTTGGTTTCTGCTAGGTGCTAGGGATCACTACCAATCAAGAACCAATTCAATTTAATTGATTGGATTGAGGTTTCTTAGACTGTGTGGTATAAATTTAAATCCTAGGAAGAGAGTAGAGCTGGTTACAAAACATTAGGAAAGATTATGAAATTAAAATTACTAATATTTTTAAATCCAATGCCAACAGAGGCAGACTGACTTACTTGTTGGTTACTCTGTCAGCATATACTGTCAGTTTTTTTCGAGTTTTTCTTTTCAACTAAATGTATAGCCAGCTTGGGTTCCTGGATTTCTATGCAGGTCTCGGATTCAGCTCCCACTTGGTCAAATTCAAATCCCATTACTTAGCTAAACAATAAAACTCTAGATTCCCAGGAATATGTTACAGTTTTTCAAAGTCCTTTCTTGACATCTCATTTTACAACTTCCTTCCTTCCTTCCTCTATCTTTCTCTCGTGATCGCGCTCTTGCACACGTGCATGCTGTGTCCGTGTGTGTGTGTCCGTGTGTGTGTCCGTGTCTCTTTCTCTAAACTCCAGATTTTTTTGGCTTGGTACACTTCAAGACCATTCCAAGCTTCTGTCACTCACTACTTTAGTTTCAGTAGCAGAGTGTGTGTATGTGTGTGTGTGCACATGTGTGTGTGTGTGTATGTGTGTGTTTATGTGCCTGTGATCACTTAGTAATTTCCTTGCTTTTTAAATTTCACAATGTATTTAGAAGTAGGTTTAGAAGTAGTGTCAGTGTACATGACAAAATAGGGATCTCCAAAAATTCTTCCCTTTGTAAAATTACCAAGAATACTGGCAAAAAGTGGTCAGAATCCCCTTTTTCAGAACTCTAGAAATTAATTACAGGCTTTCAGCAATCTGGGGAGCATTTATTTAAGAACACAGGCTGGATTTTGGGAAGAATAGTGAACTTAGGACACCACAAATTTGCAACATTCCTGTCACACTCTTCTCGGCTCCGTGGTAGCCTTGAAGACCAACATCCTGCAGTCATGGAATAAACCAGCCACCTGGGGGCCAATGGAGGGGACAGAATGGGGTTAGAACGCCTTCAGAGGTCTATTCCCAGAGAAATGTCCTTATATGATCTATCTAGTAGTCTCTGCAAGACCCTGCTTACAAGTGGGACTTGACCTGGAGCTCCCCCAACCTTTACCCTGGAGACATTTGCTGAAGATAGTCAGTCAAAGACAACTGTTGAACATCATGGCTGCCAGAAGTGTAGATAATAATCGAGGCAAAAGAAAACGTTGTGTAATGAGATATCCATATGAAAAGCTGAAACCTACTCCTGGGACTCTAGAAGGCCCCCTGTATATTAGGGCTGTACCCATGTCTAGGATTTTGCAAACTTAGGTAAGACCTGAGAGGACCTAAAGCTCTCCTTTCTGACCAAACTTCAGGGTCTACACAAGAAGAAAATGTAGGTTGTGGTGGAGTTGTAACCTGCCTGGCTGTGTGGAAGGTGTGCCCAAGCATGTACACGAAGCTCCTTTGTGTCTAGTGAGAGGCTTACTGGCTCCAGGCATCTGAGGGAATCTGTCCATTTATTAGCTGACCATTTGCTAATCAAGCTGACTGCAGTGGCCACATTCTACAAAGAATAGAGACGTTACGGAAATTTGAATTAGAAATTCCTAAGTAGAACTCAGTAAAGTCACCAAACAAAAAAACAATAAACCCTGGGTAAAGGGAAAAATCTGATTTGCAGTTGTTACAGTATTTTAAAAGCCCAATTTTTAATAAAATATCAAGACCTGAAAAGAAACAAGGGCTGTGACCTTCAAAAGAATTTCTTAGTCTCTTTTTCATCCTCTTATGTGAGACAGGAAGGCTAGAAAAAGCTAAGGTTGTTGTCTTGCCCTTTCCTAAGATTAGACAAGGCTCTGGTAGTTTCTCTTTAGGCTGGGTCTTTCTCACAGAGAACAGAATGCTCTAGGCATATTTCAAAATGGTCTGGTCTTGAGGTCATCATTGTGACACTGAAGTCAGTGACCATGTTTTATTCATTTTTGTATCTTGCAAAGTGCTTATAGAAATATTAAATGAACTTAATCTCATTTCCATGACTTCTACTGTGACCATTTATTCAGATTCAGTACATGTATCGACATAAACTATCAAACACATCTTTCTTAATTATTTTTGTGGTAATTTTTATATTATAATTTTCATACAGAAATTTCTGATGTATCATCTAGATTTTAAAAAATTTTTAATGTTTATTTTTCACACACACACACACACACACACACACACACACACACACAGAAAGAGCAAGTGGAGGAGGGGCAAAGAGCAAGAGGAAGACACAGAATCCAAAGCAGGCTGAGCTGTCAGCACAGAGCCTGATGTGGGGCTCAGCCTCACAAACTGTGAGATCATCACCTGAGCCAAAGTCAGATGCTTAACCAACTGAGTGAGCTACCCAGGCTCCCCTCATCTAGACTTTTAAAGTTTTCTATATTTGTTTTCATTTCTTTGGCATTTGTTTCCACCTTCTCAGATTTACTCTACCAGGAAAATTGGTGTATAAATTTTTGTCCTGAGTCCTGTGTCAACCTTGCCTATTTTGTCAAGTTTTATATTAGTCAAAAACATTTAGCCCTTTGAGCAATCTCTTTCTTGCAAAGTAAAAAGTATAAGGTGAGACCATCTGCTCTGAGATTATTATCCTGGTACCTGCCCCCCCCCCATCCCCTACCTTTAAGGAGAACAGCATCTGTTTTTAAGACCCTATAGCCTGGAACCAAGGTCACTATATTCCCCACTGTGGTACTACAATCTCAGGACCGCTTGGAATCAGAGTGGAACCAAGTTCATTGTGTTCTCCACTCTACTTGGATCTCAGGACTACCTGGAATCTTGTTTGGGGTTGCCATGGACACGGAGTTCTTAGCTTGTTACCAGCACCAGATAAAGAGCTAGAGGTGGGGTGCGGGGTGTCTCTGGACAAAGGCATCCCATCCTCTGCCCTCTGTGTTGTCTAGTGTTGTCCTTTATCTTCACAGAGAGTGAGAAGAATGTCTTGGAAGGCTGGATAGTGGAGGGGAAAGGGGCAGGTAGGGGTCATTGTGGTCATAGATAGCAGTTTTGCCTTCTGTTCAGCGGTGGGAGGTATGAACAAATGTTTGCTTCTTCCCAGGGACCCTCAGAAAGAACCTCCCCATCCCCCGGGAACCAGAGGTGGAAGGGATGTGGGAAGGTGATATATGGGCAGGAGATGGGGGTGCACTAGGCCAATATAGGGCCAAAAAGCAGTTACCTTGTTGCTGGTCAGGAATTGGGGCAAGATTTGACTTAACGGGCTTGGTTTGGGGAAATTAAAAATTAAAAAAAAGAAGTTAAAGAAGTTAAAAGCATTATCCTCAAAGGATACTGGAAACAGGAAAGAACGCTTTAGGACCTCGAGTAGTGTTGCTCCCACTTAGGAAAAGTTGTATTCAAGTCCCAAGCTCGGAGTCCTGTGCTCCACCTCCCTTCTGCTGCGGCCCTTTGACAGCACTGCCTTTAAGTAAGCCAATCTGAGGTCTGCAGGGACGGAGGATCCTTAGAGATGCAGCTCTGGCTTGGTCCACACTGGCCACCTCTGGAACAGAACTTTGGGATTCCACTCCCACTGTCCATGAGGCGATATCCCTTGAAGCATGTATGACATTTATAGGTGGCTGGCTCTCGCGCCCAAAACTCTGGATAAAAACTTATGACCAAAGTGATCTATGTATCAAAAAAATATTTGTTTGTTTTCATTTTTCTCTCTGCCAAGAATTTAGGGCCTTGTGGCACATTCCATTGTCTATTTGGTAACTTGGCAATGTACTTGGCAATGTCTTATTTTCCAGTGACTTCCAGTTCCCTCGCGTGACACAAATCTGCTCTGTGAAAGGTTGAAGGACCTATCTTTGCTTTCCCACTCCTTTGATTTATGCTATGGAATGTTTCAAGATGGAAATATCATAAATCACTACGATGATATCCATTTGGTTTGAAATGAATTTTATTTCACTTGCCAGGTCCTATGTAGCAAGAAAGCAGTCTTTAAAGTGTTCCATCTTTGAACTAAAATTTTATTGAATGTTCTAAAAGCTTTTTCTTCCATTTCTTGAACTAAAATAAGATACAGAATACATAATTCACAGGATTGATAAAATTGTACAGTATTGTAGATCTTATAAGTTAGTAGATTTAAGATTTTAGAAATGCTGAAACTGATAAGTTCTATGCGTGACCTTCTTTCTAATTGGGCAAGTACCCTATGTGTTTTAAAAATCCTGAATATAAAAGTCACGTGTTTTTTTCTTTCGGGATTAATTGTAGATTGTGATTGTCCACAAGACAATACCATGCAGAGATTAAAGAGGAACCCTTTATATCTCTGACTCATGCATCAAATAAATAAGTAAGTAATAAGATGCAAATCTTACTAAATTTTAAGCATAATTCAAGGTTCATTGAATAGGGAATATCTGTCTACTTTCTTTCAGAATGAATGTAAACTGTATGTAAATGAATTTGGCAAACTCAAAATTTAAAGACATTGTTTTATGTTTATAATTTCCTTATACTGCTGCAGGTTAGGCACTATTCCAGTAACAAAGTGCATGTGCCAGTTACAGTCAGTCACTTTAAGCTTCTCCTCTAGGACAGCCGGATGCCCTTAGGGGGGAGGCTCTGTCCCTGACTGGTGGGGGAGGGTGACCATTTTGAGATGGCCATTGAAGGGCTTCAGTTGTCCCATTGCAATCAATACCTGAAACACTGTGAATTACCACAGGGAAGGTCACAAATTTTTATTAGCAATGAGTGGCTTACAAATCAGCATGGTGGATGTGAGAAACAGGACTATTCAAGATCTTTGAATTGGTTAAAATAAGTAATAATTGTAACTATCTTGAGGGTTGAGGACCAGTTGAAATATTTGTGAAGCATCAGGACAATACCTGGAACTTAGTAAATACCATTTAAATGTGTGTTAGATGAAACATCACTTTTGGGATATTTTCTTTAATTTGGGGAAATTTATTATTTTTCAAATATTTTCTTTTCATTTGTTTTGGTTAGATATCTAGAGTCCAGGTGTTAGAGATTTGTTTTATCCTTTATATCAACTGGTTTTTCTTTTGTATTCTTTTCTATTTTCTGGGTATTTCTCAACCTCCTCTTCCAAATCTAGATTAACTTGCTTTCCTCAGATGTATCCAAACTACTGTTTATCCCATGAAGTGATTCTTTATTTCAACAATTAGACTTTTACATTTAAGATATCCTCTTGGGTTTTTCTGTATGATTTCTTATTCTCATTTCATGTTACTAACATCTTCCCTTGTATCTTTAAGTATATTTCTCATGCTTGTTTATAAATCTTGTTCAGTATGTTCAAACAGTTCTGTTTCAGATAGTATATGTTGTTCAGTTTGTTGTATTTCTTTTTCAGTGTTTGTGCTCCTCAGGTGTTTAACTATTTTGATGTGAGCTCATACCAGCCATTGATCCCTCTAGCTGGTAACCGTATTAGGGAAGGACTGAAGATTTGCTTGGGAAAATCTCAATCTGTGGCCGTGTCTCAGCAAAATTATTAATAGCATGTCCTTTTCACTTTCAAAAGTATCCTGGGTTGGGTGACATTTTATATAGTAACTCCTGTTGAAAGCTATCACCCAAGGTATGTTTTTTTCAGTAAATTTAACATGAAAGGAGGTAATAGCCTGAGGACACAGTCTGCATAATGGTGAAACACTGTGATCCAGGTAATTTCTTTGGTCAGGATGTGGCACCTTTAGGGTCCTGGGCAAAAGCAGCATTGGAGAAGGCAGACTTCTAGGTTGTTCACCTGGGGCTTTTGGAGTAAAGGTGTGAAGTGAAGGCCCAAGGACTGCTCTTCAGCCCTTCCCTGTTCTCATCAGCTAACTTAATGCCAATGAAAAATTTTCTATTTTAGAGCAAAGTAGAGCATGTGAGTAGAGGAGAAGGAGGGAGGGAAGAGGAGGGAGGGAGGGAAGAGGAGGGAGGGAGGGAGAGAGAGAGAGAGAGAGAGAGAGAGAGAGAATATTTTAAGCAGGTTCCATGCTCCCTGCAGAGTCCAATACTGGGATCATGACCTGAACAAAATCAAGAGTCGGATGTTCAACAGACTGAACCAGCCAGGTGCCCTGTAATGCTACCCAAATTTTATCCTAACTCCATCTGGGTAGTTGCTGCCGGTTTCCGCTGAGAACCACAGTAATGGTCTCCAAGCAACTTAGAGGAAAAGTGAGAACAGAACTTAAAATTTTCCCTCCCACTAAGCCCCTCAAGACTGTCCATAGCAGACCCTTTCCTCAGTCTGTCCACCACAAGAGACCGCTCTCACTCTTCAGGAGTCTCTCAGGGTTTCCATTGTTGTTAGTTTTTTAACTCCATACTTCAGTATGACTTCTATAGTTTTGGGAGGAAGACTCTCCTTTGGATAGGAATCCAAGATTTCCTAGGAAATTATGGGAATGTAGTACTTTGAGACTCTTGAAGTGTTTTTGAAATTGATGATTTTTTTGTCATGTCACATTGGTATTTTTGGTATAGCATTTGGTGAAGAGGGCAGACTGCCTAAAAACCAATAATTCTGAAATGATGAACATACAACATGATTTTATGACTTGGACAAATGCAAAGTGCATTTTCAATGTGTCTTACTTTACAGATGAAAAATTAAATTGTAGAAAAATCAAATTATCCAAGCCAGTCATTTGGTGGTGAGGAGTCTTTGGATAATTTAACCAGATATCTTTTTGTAAAATGACTTGAGAGAAAAAGAAAGCATTTTGAATTCCTGTTCTGTTTATTTTGAGTGTGAGAAAGAGCATGGAGGAGAGGTGGAGAGAGAGGGAGAGAGAATCCCAAGCAGGCTCTGCAGAGCCCAGTGAGGGGCTCAATCTCATGGACCATGAGCTCATGAACTGAGCCATAATCAAGAGTCAGACACTTAACCACTGACCCACTCAGATAACTCATTATTTAAGCCATTCTTGATCTACCTACTAGTTTTCTTTTCTACCAAATGAGATCAGGAACTAGCCCTTGAAACTGGAATATTTATTGTTGTGGCATTTTCTTTATTTCTGTATCCTTTCATTAGTTATTATCTGATCTCCCTTCCCGTCCTTCTGCTCAGATGATTTATATTTTCCAAATCGATTCCAGAATATGTGAATGGTTGACAAAATGGAGGAGAGAAGAGGTTTAATCATGAAAACTATACCTCCCTTAATTCTTTCCTTCTCTTTCCAGTAGGCAGACATACACACAGCCAAGAAGCTATCCCAGGGCCCTCATTGCTGTACCCTGAAAATATTTCTGTCATTCTGTCATTTTCCCTCATGATTCTTCATGATTTTACTTCTCATGTCCTAAAATTCTGTCAAGAAGAAACTGCTTGCTTTCCAGAATGTCTGAATTTATTTTTTGTATGTTTTTACCCTTTAGAAGAATTATGGATTCCTCTGACAATGGTGATGACAATGGGTAAGTTGACTTGACTGATCTGAGTGCCAAAAGGTCACCAATGGTCTCTAATACAATAAGGTTTCCATAAGAGACCGTAGGCTAGACCAACTTTTTAGGCACAATGATGGTGATGAAGACATTGATTTTCCTAATTCATCTGAAATTGATGTAAGTCAGATTGAGGTCTAGGGGGAGGGGGCTATTGATGGATCTTATTTCATCGAGATCTGGCTTGTTCTGAGGTAGGAAGAAAATGGAGAACTATGGAAAGGTATCAAAATGTGTGGGAGAGAAGCGCATACAGTAATTCATTCTTATTTAAATTATAGAAAAGTACCATGTTAAAATTTTTTTTCCATTTATCACACTTAAATGTTTTAGATTGAAAATGTGAATATATCTTTTGAAATTTTATCAGTCTTTTAAAATAGAGAAATGTAGACTACTGGTTAATCTTCAGTTATATTCCTTTCTCACTTTTGCTGGTTGTATTATGATTTCCAATTTTGTTGATTTTTATCTATGAGTAAGGAGACTGATAATTGTGAATATGTCTTGAAGATTAAATTTTTACTCATTGGAATTAATTTTGACTTGTTTCTAAGTAATCTGACTGAGTATACTTGGTATTGCTGTGATCTGAAGGCATTTTTACTGTGTACTCAAGCCAAGGAAAGAATACATTTTTAAAATCACATATGTCTGAACTGCAGAAATAGTCATGGGATTTTCCTGTCTCCATCCTGGCCAGTTATTCAACCATTTAATATTGTGTCAATGTTGAAGAATGGAATGCTGAAGAGGAAATTAACTGGTCACTGTTGGAATTGTTTGGCTTCTAGACAAAGATGACATGGAAGATAAAGGGCCAACTAATGATGATGAATACTTCTTGAGATTAACCATCATTTCCCCTTTAAATTTTTTCAATTCCAGTATAAACCTACAGTGTTATTAGTTTCAGGCATACAATATAGAGATTCAATAACTCTATCAATTACCTAGTGCTCATCCTGATAAGTGTGCTCATCCTTCACCTATTTCACCAGATAGCCCTCTTCCCTGCCACAGATAACCATCATTTTATTCTCTATTAAAGGGTGTCTTTTTTGGCTTGTCTCTTTTTTTTTTTTTTTTTT
>PISW01014718.1:0-19857 GCA_004023785.1 Mungos mungo | reverse complement strand
AGTTTCAATAAGAAAGTCTGCCTATTTACTGAAGCCGCAATTACCAAGTGGCATGAACAATAAGGAAACTAACTCCAGTCTCTGATCCATTTAGGTCAGGCAGTCAGGCGCACACATTTTCAAGTAGGGGAAGCAGGGTCCCAAAGGCCACACAGCACTTCTGGCTGGATGGGCCCCAACATTTATTTATTTTGAGAGAGAGAGGGAGGGAGAGAGGGAGATCACACATGAGAGAGTGAGGGGCAGAGAGAGAAGGAGAGAGAGAATCCCAAGCAGACTCCGCACTGTCAGTGTCGATCCTGATGCGGAGCTCGATCTCATAACCAGTGAGATCATGACCTAAGCCAAAATCAAGAGTTGGACACCAAATGAACTGAGCCACCCAGGCTCCCTGAGGTAGGATTTCTATTCAAAAACATCATCACTCTGGTTTATACGTGGAGAATAGAACAGACAGAGAAAGGAGAGGAGATGATAGAGGAAGACCAATTTGGTAGATTGTGAATCTGGAAGGAAAGTGTGAAGGTCTAAGGGTCTAGAAGATGGAGACAAGAATATGGAGGTCTTTTTAAGAGAGCACACTGCATGGACCAGCGATGAGAAGAGCCAAAAATGACTCGCGTGTTTCCGGCTGGAGAAACATGATGATCTTGTAATTTTTGATATGTTTGTTTGACGTGGCTTTATTATAAAAGGTCTGAAATGGATGGAGACTATCTGTGGTTTTAGTGCTCAGAAAACTGGACACACATTTAAATTTGGAGTCACTGACCTTTACGCGGCAACTGAAAGTCATGCTAGAGAATGAGATTGTTTGGAGAGAGATCTTAGGGAGATAAAAAAGAAAGCCCTGAGCAGAAAGAACCTGAAGGACTCCAGACTCCAGTGTCTGGGTAGAGAAGGAACAGCTGTGAAAGGAGACTGAGATGAAATTGAGAATTAAGAAAAACAGAGAAAGTGAGATCATTCTAGGAACCAAGGGAAGGAGAGAGTGTTTCAGCAAAGTGCTAACAGGTCAGTGAGGTGAGAATTATGAAGTATCTCCTTGAAATAAACAGCAAGAATATCTTTAGTAGCCTTAGCAACAGAGTTTTGTTGGGGTAGTGACTCAAAATCCAAATTAAAGAAGGTTGTTATGTGAATGATAGAGGAAGAAACAGAATCAATCAATGCAGACAACTCTTTCCAAATTTGGCTATGAAGTTGAAAAGATGAATAGATATGCGTAAGGGGAAAGACATGAGATGAACAGAGTTTTGCTTTGTTTTGTTTTAATGTTTGTTTATTTATTTTGAGATGGTGGTCAGACAGAGAAAGAGACAGAAAATCCTGAGCAGCCTCCCATACCTTCAGCACAGAGCCCAACTTGGGGCTTCATCTAAAAAACTGGGAGATCATGACCTGAGCTGAAATCAAGAGTTAGATGTCCAACTGACTTACCCACCCAAACACCCCCAGAGGGTTTTTTTTAATGATAGTGTAAAATTCTGGAGAAAACTGGCAGAGATGGGCTACAGCAATCCAATGTAAAAGGTGGTCTTAAAAAGGAAAAGGGAGCAGGCACCTGGGGGACTCAGTCAGTTAAGCATCTGACTTCAGCTCAGGTCATGATTTTATGATTCATAGGGTCGAGCTCCACCTCAGGCTCTGTGCTGACAGTTCAGAACCTGGGACCTGCTTCAGATTCTGTGTCTCCCCTTCTGTCTGCCCTTTCCCTGCTCACGATCTCTCTTCCCCTCTCTCTCTCCCTCTCCCCCTCTCTCTCTCTCTCTCTCTCTCTCTCTCTCTCTCTCTCTCTCTCTCTCTCTCTCAAAAATAAATAAACATTAAAACATATGGAAAAGGAATATCACTCTCACTGTATCAGAAGAGAAAGAGCAAGGAATGGGAACTAATGATAAAAGATTTTGTTGCTTTGGTGATGGCAGATTGAAGTACTTGCTGTAGGAAGGATGATCATGTTAAGAATATTAGGCACATTTCTTGGTGTCTTCTTCAATCTCTTTCATAAGTTTTCTATAGTTTTCATCATATAGGTCTTTTACATCCTTGGTTAGGTTTACTCCTAGGTATTTGAAGGTTTTCGTGCAATCGTGAATGGGATCAGTTTCTTGATTTCCCTTTCAGCTGCTTCATTTTTGGTGTATAGGAATGCAACTGGTTTCTGTACATTGATTTTGTACCCTGCAACTTTACTGAATTCATTGATCAGTTCTAGGAGACTTCTGGTGTAGTCTGCCGGGTTTTCCATGTAGAGTATCATGTCGTCTGCGAAAAGGGAAAGTGTGTCTTCTTCTTTGCCAATTCTGATGCCTTTTATTTCCTTTTGTTGTCTGATTGCTGATGCTAGGACTTCCAGCACTGTGTTAAACAGCAGTGGTGAGAGTAGACACCCTGTCGTGTTCCTGATCTCAGGGGGAAAGCTCTCCTGCTAGGGATTTACCCAAGAGATACAGAAATGCTGATGCATAGGAGCACATGTACCCCAGTGTTCATAGCAGCAATGTCAACAATAGCCAAAACATGGAAAAAGCCTAAATGTCCATCACCTGATGAGTGGATCAAGAAGATGTGGTATATATACACAATGAAGTACTACATGGCAATGAGAAAGAATGAAATATTGTAGGAAAGTGGATGGACCTCGAGGGTGTCATGCTAAGTGAAATAAGTCAGGCAGAGAAGGACAGAAACCATATGTTTGCACTCATAGGTCTAACAGGAAAACAGGAGAAACCTAATGGAGGACCAGGGGGAGGGGAAGAGGGAAAGAGAGTTGGGGAGAGAGGGATGCAAAACTTGAGAGACTATTGAATGCTGAAAACGAACTGAGGGTTGAAGGGGGAGGGGGGAGGGGGGAAAAGAGGTGGTGGTGACGGAGGAGGGCACTTATGGGGAAGAGCACTGGGTGTTGTATGGAAACCAGTTTGACAATAAACTATTAAAAAGAAGAATATTAGGCACAGATAGAGTCATGGGGTAGAGGGAAGTAGGGGTGTTTGAAATAGTCATTATGTTGAATGGAGAAGAATAGAACCAGAGAAATTCAATGGGGTTGATTGGCAATGCTGAGATGCTGTGGAGGTCGATGATTATAACTTTTCAGAGAACTCCATGGTTTTCTCCAGTTCTTTAGTAGGAAAACTCACTTAGTCCAGGATGGAATTTTCCAGATAGTGTGGAATAAAACAACAGAGTGTAAGACTGTAAGGTGGCAATAGGAGAATAATCAATTTTGCAGGGCCATTGATACCAACCACCAATGGAAGTGAAACAAAGACCAGAAAATCCGGTGTTACAATTCGGATGGAGTCACATAATAGATGTAATGTGAGGAGCAGTGAGCCAGCAGGGCAGATGGAGAGAAGGGTATGGGGAGACAGAAGGATGTTTGATTGAACATCTTGGAGTGTCAGGTATAGGTATCCTTTTGTGACACTGAGAGTGGGTGGCTGAGGTGGAGTGGATGAAGAGGTCAATGAAAATGTGAAGATCAAGAGACTGAGGGGCCAGATCATGCCATCCAGTTAATTATAAGAGTTGTCTTCCCTGAGGCTGATGAAGGGATGATGCCCTGTAAATGGAGTGGAGCAACAAGCAGAATGCTCCTTTTTCATAAACAACACCACCCTATCCTTATTCTGTATGGATCTGTCTACGTTGTGTGATTTTAGAGCACACAGCAGTCTTTAGTCCAAACACTGATGCCATTAGTCACATAGTGATACCACCATATTTTCTGAGTGTTAGATCATCACTAATTTCCCTTGGCCACACAGGAATGTCTAACTCTTAAAAAATTGCACAAGAGATTTGTGTGATTTGGTGTACAGAGGATCCTGGGTTAGGAATGTGGCTCTGCCACTTTGCCACTTTCTAGCTGGTGATTGTAGGTATGCCAATTAACATCCCCGCCATCCAAATTCCTCATGTGTAAAAGGAGATAAAGATAAGAAGGGCCAGTGTGGGATGGTAAAGACAGATGGAAGGACTGTATAGAAAACCAGCTGGCATTACTGTCATGAACAAACTATTTAATAAGTAGATACCAATGGCATTATCATCATCACCATCATCATCGTCAATGTATCATGATTCCCATTTATTAATATTTAAGCTCAAATAATTTACTATGTTTTCCTGGAGTTAACTATACCCTCTCCTTTGCCTCTATGACATGACACATTTTGTAATAGCCCTCGAGGTGTCCTTACTCTACATACGACTGGCACATTCATTTTAAACTGGTTCCAGCCCTAAGTCTCTATGTTTTCTGGCCCAAAATGTATTTGTCATCAATACAGTTGAATCAAAGTGGGTGCTAAAGAGTGTTTTAATTTAAGATGGTACAGTAGGGAACTTAGAACAGGCTACTAAAAGATGTTTATTTTTCTTCTGGAAGCAGTACCGGGCATAGGCAGCAGGTGCAGGAGAAAGGCAGCCTGTTAATCTAAACTGAGTAGAAGAGTAAGGATCGTTTTTTTGTCCATTTTAAGTGCTGTTTTCTGGTGCAGCTGACTAGGAGAATAGAAAAGTATGAGTTATAAGAATCAGTCTTAGAAATGATGAAAATTCTGCCATCCCCCCATCATGCCTGCCGAGCCTAGGTCTTAATCTGGCAATATTTCAAGTATGATAAGAAAATGTTTGAGTAACAGTCTTGAAAGGTGAAACATGAAGTTCTATAGCATCATATCTAAAATAGTTAGTATTTCAAGTTTTAATAACCACATTATAATTTAAATGAATAACTTTTTAAAATGCATGCCCAGCCAGAAAGCAATCATGTGAGCAATACTTCTATTCAATTATTGATTAAACAATATCAGTTGCTTACATTTAGGTGATATTAGTGCTGATCTGATGGGAGAAAACATCATCTACAAAGAGATATAATTAGCTTAGCCTTTCCAAATATATTCAATGCATTTTTTTTAAAGTTAGCAGAAAAAAGCTCAAAAGTCTGAAAGAAGTGGATTCAACTGAATTTTTCCTGAGTGATGAGGTTGTCCTAACAAGAGAATCAGGGTGAAGGGATTGTAGAACGGGGCTTTCCCAGAAATAGGAATCAGATAGAACGTAAGTAGTTAAACTACTGTTCTCTAATGACAAGGAGGAAGGCAGCCGGCATTCACTAAGCATTTCTCTACTGAACAATCTTATGGACACTAGTTATGGCATATCTCATTTAATCATCATTCACTCACTGTTGTTCCCATTTTCATACTATACAAAAAAATGATACTAAGAAAGATTAACTTAGTAGAAAGCACAGCTATGAAATGACAGAACTGGAGTCTGAATTCCGTCAGATGCCAAAGCCAGTATTCTGATCACTGACGTATGAACCCTCAATTTATCCTTGGATTGTCTCGAGAACCTTGGACCATTAACCTATACATTGCAAGTTCTTAACCAATTTGTTCTGATCTTGACATAACACAGATAAGGCAGTTAAGAGTGTAAACCCAAGGAATGAACAAATGATTTATGGAGTCTCAGAAAATGCAGCAGAACCTGCTAGAACAAATTTTGTCAAAATTTGTCATTTCCTTTCAGGAATTTTTAAACTGACGAAGCAGGAGTCAGGACTGCAAGCTAATATAACAAAGCTCCCATCATAATATACTTAAGAGCAAGATGCTTCGGTGGGAGCTGGATGCTAGATCGATGGGCAATCCGTGTGCTGAGGTTGTGTCCTATCAAATAATTATATTGACAAATGAAGGTTATAGCTAGGACTGTGCAAATTATAGATTAAAAGTTGGGTTTTAAATGTATAAAACCGATTATTCAAAATTTCCTATCTAGAATATTTTAGAAAATATTTAGAATGAATAATATATTAGGAAATGTTTAAGCTTTTACAGAATAGATAAAAAGGTTTTCATTGCACGCCTCCGTTCTTTGAATAATCAAAGAATTTGATTCAGAATTTCCCATAGAATCGTTTAGACATTTTGAAAAGAAAGAGTAAGAGATCACTATAGCTCATCTCTCAAATTGGGGTGATGGGTTTATAGTTTAAACATTTAATAGAAAAATGATTCACCAGCTAATAGACAACATTAGCACAAAACATTCTTCTTCTACAGAAAGGCTTTAAAAAGTTCCTCAGTAACTTAATTGGGGATTAAACAACACACAGCAAGAGAAAGTGAATTAAACCTAATAGGGAGAATTTATTCAAAGTTTGCATTTTATAATAGAAAATGATTTTAAAATAGTGATCATGGCATTTCAAGATGATTTCTATTCAGTTTTAATTTCTAATATTGAACAACGCACAGAAAAGTAAATGTCAGTGGGCTTTCTAGCAGCTTAAACTTGGCAAAGTAATAATCTTATTGGTAAGCAGCTTATTATGAAAGAAACAAGTCAAAAAAAAAAAAAAGGGCAGAGCAAACACAGACATCAATATGTTTTCCTCAAGTTTAGAATTATTATTTATTTTAGAAGTTTGAGTCAATTTCATTATTCTGTCTCCTTCTTGGTAGTCAATTTATTGTTCAGGGCTCTCTCGATTAAACCCTGTCACTTCAGGGGAAGTTCAAGAGAATAGTGCATTATTGATATTACAGAAACAGTTGTTACTGATCAATACATTTTGAACCGCATACGGGTATATCTTTAAGGACATAATTCATCAAAAACAGGCTTACTCGGGCTCTTCATGCTATTTTCATTGATTTTCTCTTTGCAGGAAGACATGGTAGATACTCTATATAAGACATAAGAGTTATATTCAAAATAAAGAAGTCACTTGCTCAAAAAATTCTCAGTTACAAAAAGAAAGTATAAGGATTATAAAGGAGAAATAAAATTGAATTTAAGTTACTATTCTCACATTTTAATATCCTGTGCAGAAAATGTAATTGAATGACTTACATTTTTTTCTTAAAGATGACACATAGGGAATTCCAAATTCGAGGTGTGAATTCCATTCTTGACTTACTGCATGAAATAGAGGTAGAAAATTACTTTTATTTAGTTTTCTTACTGCTACTGCATAGCTTTCTTTTAAATCTAGAATTAAGTATAAGCATACATTGCTCTATGCTCTGTGTGTTCTATGTGTTTGTCTGTTAAGGCAAATTTTAAAAGAACAATTGGAATTCACAGTGTTAAATCTCCTTAGTGAACCCCCGTGTACAGCAAATAATTGATTTATTAAGAGAATAATAGCCTTCTAATCTTGCGAATCTACATTCTCATATATAATGTTAGCTTAAAATCAAGATACCATATTATTTTCAGAAGCACAGAGAATCTGAAATGAGGGCTAAAGGAAGGGGGCAGATCTTACTTACATTGTTTTATGAGACAGAAAAGTACTGCTCAACAGAAGTAGTGGGAAAGAACTGATCTGTATGTGAGGCTTATTCGCTTTTAAAAAAGCGATTTGTTTTTGTTTTCATCAAGTATAGAAGGCAGCAAGTATTGCCCAAATAGCCCATCATTCTAATTTTTTCATTGTTGCTGCCATCCATCATCATTGTAAGTTACGGGAGCGAAATGTCTTCCAGGATTCCCATAAAGATGTCCTATGGTGTGTGTAGGGCGGGGGGGGGGGGACAAAAAAACAAAACAGAATGAAGCAACCAGAAAACCCTAGAGATGTGTACGGAGCTGCACATGACAGCTGACTCCCAGAGCCATCGAGTGTCCACGCTGCCACTTCGTAGGTCATCTTTCTCCTGGTCCAACCTTCATTCGGGTATTTTCTCATCACCGTATGTCTCTCTACTGCTCCCAACACCTTGTTAGTCCAATTCATCTGCTCATTGTTCTGGTTCATTACTTTCCAGAAAAATTTTCTCCTTCTCACATGCATTGGTAATTCATTACTTTTATTGCTGAGCAATATTTCATTGAATGGATATATTTGATTTATCTATCCATGCATACCAATAGGGGGGGCATTTATATTGTAATATTTTTTTTTATTGTGAATAAAGATACTACTAATATTTGAGAACAAGTGTTTGGAGGGACACACGTATTTATTTCCCTTTGGTCAATATCTTGAAAGTGGGATTTCTGTATCTTAGGGTAAATATATATATACTGTTAAGACATCAACAAATAGTTTTCCAAACTGATCATAGTATATTGCGTTTGCGTGAGCAGTAAGAGAATGAGTTGTACCACATTTCCACCAAAACACGGTTTCATCAGTCCTTTTAATTTTAGTCATGGTGGGGGTTATGTAGTGATATCCCATTGTGGTTTTACTTTGCATATTCCTAATGACTAATGACATTGAATATATTTATGTGCTTATTGGATACTGGGCTATCTTTTACAAAGTATCTCACTGGGGTCATCTGGCTGACTCAGTTCATACTACATGTGACTCAGGGTTGTGAGTTCAAGCTCAGTGTTGGGTGTAGAGATCAGTTACAAATAAAATTTTTAAACAAGTGTATCTATCTGATCAAATGTTTTGCCCATTTAAATAGACAGTTATTTCTCCTCTTATTAAGTACTTCATGTATTCTGAATAAATCTTTTTTCATATATATGTTCTGCATATATTTTTTTTTCCATTCATGACTTGCCTTTTCTTTTCCTAGTAGGGTCTTCTGAAGAAAACATGTTTTAAATTTTGATTAAGTAGAATTTATTAATTTTTTTAAGATTTGGGATTTTTGTATGCTACTTAAGAAAGCTTTGCCTAATCTAAAGTTAAAAATATTTTCACCTGTATTTTCATTTAGAAATTACATAATTTTGGTTTTTATATTTAGATTTCAGATTTATTTCTGCTTTTACATACAGACATCCAGTGGTTCCTCCACCACATGTGCAAAAGTCATCTTTTCCTCACGAAATTACCTGGAACTTTGCCCAAAACCAATTGGCTATGGGTCTATTTATAGACTATTTTGTTCAATCATTCTTTATGCCAATATTACATGTCCTCCTAAATAATGTAGCTTTATAGTAAGTCTTCAAATCAGGTAACCTTGTTTTCCTTCTTGAAAATTATTTTAGCTTCTATTGGTTCCTTGCATTGCCATATAAATAACACAGCCTTTTAACCTTGAAAACCTGTTCAGAGTTGATTAGAATTGCGTTGAAAATATAAATCCATCTCAGGGGAAGTGAACTTTTAACAACATTACGTGTCCTGATCTCATTTATTTGGGTCTTGTGTCCAGCAATATTTTGCAGGTCTTGGTATAAAACCCTACACATATAATTTAAAAATTTATCTCTACATATTTCATGATATTGATGCCACTTCAAATGACATATGTTATAAATTTTTATTTTACAATTGTTTGTTCCTCATACCTAGAAATTCAGTTGCTTTTT
The DNA here is from genome assembly GCA_004023785.1 of Mungos mungo. Classification (NCBI taxonomy): domain Eukaryota; kingdom Metazoa; phylum Chordata; class Mammalia; order Carnivora; family Herpestidae; genus Mungos; species Mungos mungo. The sequence goes on along the minus strand of PISW01014718.1, from coordinate 10,536 downwards.
GCATATTGATACTGTATTCTGTAACCTTGCAAACTCATTAATTAGTTTTAGGAATTATTTTGCATATTCCATAGTATAATTGAATAATCATTTCATCTGTGAATAAAGGCAGTTTTAGCTATTATTTCCAGTTTATGATCTCCAGCATAAATCTGAACAGAGATGGAGAAAGTAGAGAGCCGCGCCTTATCAGTGACCTTAGGGATAAAGTATTCAGGCTCTCACCAGCAATACAAGTTCCTGCAGGTTTGCTATGAACAACAGACATTTGTGTGCTGTTTTATATAGTCTAGCAGTCTCTGGCTTTTAATTGGAGTCTACCTTTATTTATATACTTATAGTTTATAAAATATATTTTTATATTTGAAGTCACTGTTGAAATGATTTGGTGAAAAATTCCCAATTTACTGTATATTTCCATTGGACCAGATGTTTTCATCTTTTTCTGGCCTTAATTTAGATGAAAGGGATATTTTGATTATTCCATTATATCTCTCTTATGGGTTTATTAGCGTTAGTTCTTTTTTTTTGAGTGGTTGCTTTAGGGCTGACAGTCCACACCTTTAAATTGTCACAGCAACTTCCCAGTAGCATGTTACCACTTCACATGGCGGCTGAGAAACTTGCAACACTATACCTTCGTTTCTTCTCTCCTATCTCTTGTGTTAATGTTATACATTTTACTTTTATGTGTTATAAACTCCACAATATACCATTACAGTGTTTTATTTTAAAGGGTTAACTATCCAGGCGCCTGGGTGGCTCAGTCAGTTAAGCGTCTGGCTTCTGGCTTCAGCCCAGGTCATGATCTCACGGTTCGTGGGTTCGAGCCCTGCATCAGGCTCTGTGCTGACAGCTCAGAGCCTGGAGCCTGCTTCACATTCTGTGTCTCCCTCTCTTTTTGACCCTCCCCTGCTCGTGCTGTCTCTCTCTGTCTCTCAAAAATAAATTTTAAAAATATTTTTAAAAAATATAAAAAAAAAGGGTTAACTATCTTCTAAAGTGATTAAAATAAGAAGAATGATTGCTACTTATCCAAATACCATGTTCATAGGTCTTCAGCCGTCTCTGAACATCCAAATTTCTTTTTTTTAATTTTTTTTTTGTTTTTATTTATTATTGAGACAGAAACAGAGCATGAATAGGGGAGGGGCAGAGAGAGAGGGAGACACAGAATCCGAAGCAGGCTCCAGGCTCTGAGCTGTCAGCACAGAACTCGATGCGGGGCTCGAACCCATGAACCATGAGATCACGACCTGAGCTGAAGTCAGCGGCTTAGCCAACTGAGCCACCTAGGCACCCCTGAACATCCAAATTTCTCTCTTGTAGGGTTTTCCTTTTGTTTGATAAAAATCCTTTACTCTAATTTGCAGTGCATATCTGCAGCTGATGAATTGTCTCAGATTTTGTTTATCTGACAAGTGGCTTTATTTTATCACTGTTTGAAAAATATTCTCACTAAATGTAGAACTCTCTGTTGGTTTTGCCTTGTAATTTTAAGATGTTGCTTCTCTTTGTGACTGTCATTCATTTCTATTCCAGTCTGTTACCATTCTTCCTTCACACCTGATATCTTCCCCCCCGCCACCCCCCACCCAGCCCGTACCTTTAAGCTTTCTTTCTTTATCATTATTATTTAGCAGTTTGGTTATGCTCTTCCTTGGTGTGGTCTTCTTTGCATTTATTCTGTTTGAAATTTTTTCTGTTTGAAAACATTCTGTTTGAGCTTTTTTGGCTTGAGGGATGATGGTTTTCTTTAAGTTTTAGGGAAAAAATAGCCATAATTCTGTCAGACTATTGTGTATCCAGCTCCTTCTTTACCAGAACCCTCTTCCACTTACATGAAATAGTTTGAGGTTTTTCCACAGGTTTTTGGTGCTCTGTTGATTTCGTTTTCCTCTGTCTTCTTTCTCTACTTAGTTTGAATTATTTCCATTGCTATGTTTTTAAGGTCAATGATCTTTGTCTATTAAAGTGTGTTGTTTTCTATTAAATTTATCCAGTTTACTTTTCACTTCAGATATTTTTATCTCTAGAAGTTCCATTTCAATTCCTTTTTCATGATTTTCCTATTTCTCCTCATTGTGTTTGTATTTTTCTCAACATTCCTAAATTTATGGAGTAGCTGCTTTAATGTTCATTCCTGCAAACCTAATCCTCTTTCATCTGAATCGTTTTGTTCAGTTGCTGGGTTTCTCTCCTAGTTACGACTCATATTTTGCTGGTTATTTGCATGTCTACTAATTCTGGATTGGATAATAGACATCATTACATTTTTGGATTCTGGATTTTGTTTTATTCTTTATAACAAAAGTATTGGATCTTGTTCTAACATGCATTTAGGTTACTTGGGTTTAGTTGATCCTTCCTATATTTGCTTTTAAGACTTGTTAGGGGGGCACCTGTGTGGCTCAGTTGGTTGAGTGCCTGACTCTTGATTTTGGCTCAAGTCATGATCCCAAGGTTGTGGGATTGAGCCCCGTACCAGGCTCCATGTCTGGTTTGGGATTCTCTCGCTCTCCATCTGCTCCTATCCCCTACCCCTATGCTTTCTTTCTCTCTCTCTAAAAAAACATAAAATTAAAATAAAAATTAAAAAAAAAGATTTCTTAGAGGGGTCTGGAGCAATTTTAGGACTAATGGATTCTCAGTTTTTAAAATGTTACTTGATGTGAGAGATCTATAAAATGGCTGACTTTCCATTCTAGCTGATGGAGAAACAAGCTTTTCTTAACCCTGAGTAGGCTCTGGGACTTGTCAGTGGTGACCCTGCTTCTTTCCAGTAGCTCTTCCCCCGGCTTCGTGTACTTTCTTCTTATGCATGGACGGATGAAAAATTCAGGGTTGTGGGACACATGTGCAGATACCCAGGGTCCTCTCCAACACTGTGCCCTGTGTTAGCTGCCTTGGACTCTCTGAACTCAGTTCTGTATCTCCTCTCCTCGTTGAGATGGCTGGGTTCTTTTTGGATTTTTCCTTCTATGCTGTTACTGGGAACGTGCCTCTGGGCTGTGAATTGGGACAGTCTTGAGGCTCACCTCATTACATATCTCCGAGATTAGACTCCTATGCTTCCCATCATCCAACGTCTGCAAACTATTGTTTCAAGTATCATATCCAGTTTTATCCTTGTTTAGGACAGGATGGGCATATCTAGTTCATGTTATTCAAACACAGAAGCAGAAAGTTTCTCCTTTTTTTTAGTTTTCCTAATTTTTTCTTTCTTTCTTTTTCTTTCTTTCTTTCTCTTCCTTCCTTCTTTCCTTCCTTCCTTCCTTCCTTTCTTCCTTTCTCCCTTTCTCTCTGTCTCTTTCTTTCAACATATTTCATGTGTCATTGTCACTGGGAAGCTACCACTGACCCCACTTTTCAACCTGAGTCAAGTTCCTACTGAGCACATCTCCATTTAGAGTGATCCTATTATTTATGACATGTATTTTACATTGCATATTAAGTGTTGGCTTCCTTTTCTACCTTATGAAATGGTCACCTTGGAGTGTAGGGCCTGGATCTTATTCATTTCCAAATCCTCGGTACAAACATTCACTGTATTGGGTTCAATCAATCTCACTTACTTACTACCCACTTGCCCTGACCTTCTCTTTATGCTGTTTCTTCTGGATGGTGTCTCCTCTCCTACCACCCTACGTATCAAAATCCTGTCCTCTTAACATACACATCAAATTGCACATCTTCCTTGATGCTTTTTCTGGTTTTTAGCCCCCTGGCAGTTTATTGGTACTGTCATGTTTCCTATTTTATCTTTTCCATTCAGTTCTAGTCTATCAATTTCTGTCTATCCCAAAATATTCTTTGTATTTCTTATTTTAGGACTATTTCATATTTAATAACATTATTCTACATCTACATTAATCTTACCCACAACCCAATGTAATTTTTCCTATCCTCAATCAACTAGTGTTTTTTTTTTCTTTTTAGACTAAAACCAATGCATTTTTTTTTTCTTTTGGAGCTATACTCCAAAAGAGTACATTCAATAAGTATTTGTTTATTCCAAAATGGAAATAATTAAAGATTTCGGTTGTCATTATTAGTCACACATATTTTCATCTAACAGCTTTATGAGGTATAATTCACATGTAAAATTAACCTTTTTAAAGTGTGCAGTTCAGTCGTTTCTGGCATGTTCACAGGGTCCTGCAACTATCTACCATCTCTATCCAAGTTAAAAGCATTTTCATCACTCCCACCCCCAAAACACCCTACCTTTTTAGCAGTCACTCATTGTGTTCCCTCTCCCTAGTTCCTGGGAGACTTTCTGAGTCTGCTTTCTGCCTCTGGATGTGCCTGCTCTGTACAGCTCTGACCATGGGAATCATAGAATATGTGTCTTTTTTGTGACTCGCTTCTTTTATTTGGTAAAATGTTTTCAAGGTTCATCCATGTTGTAGCACATACCCCTACTCATTCCTTTTTAAGGTCAAATAATATTCAATTGTATGAATTACCCCAGTCTGATTATCCATTCATAAATTGATGAACATTTGGATTGTTCATACTTTGTGGTTATTATAAATAATGTTACAGGGGACATTGGTATATATGTTCTTTTGTGTGAACATGTCTTCATTTCTCAGAAGTGTATGTCTAAGAGTAGAATCGCTGGGTCTTATGACAACTCATCATTTACCATTTTAAAAACCGTCAAAGTGTTTTAAAAAATACTTGTGTAATTTTACTGCCCACCAGCAATGTACAAACATTCTGGTCTCTTCACATTCTCACCAATACTTGTTATGATTTACCTTTTTTATTGTAGCAAACTCTAGTGTATTCAAAATGGTATCTAATTGTTGGCTTGATTTACCTTTTCCTTATGAAATGGATATTGAGCATTTTTTCATGTGCTTATTGGCCAGCTACAGATCTTCTTTTGAGAAAAGTTTATTCACAATCACTAGGCAGCTGTTAATTTATGTTCTCATCTGTTTGTTGTTGATTTGTAGGACTTGTTTATATGTGCTGGATCAATGTCCTTTATGATGATAGATGACTTGCAAAGATTTCTGTCATTCTAGAGGTTGTCATTTCCTTTTCTTGAGGGCTTTCTCTAAAGCAAACAGAAATGTCTTTAACATTTTAACATTAAATTTTTAATCTATTATTTTTGTCACTTAGACTTTTGCAGTCATATCTAAGAAATTATTTTCTGACCCAAACAAATTTTCTCCTATGCTTTTTTTTTAATGTTTTTTTTTCTTTTTGAGAGAGAGAGCAAGTGTGAGCAGGGGAGGGGCAGAAAGAGAGAGAGAGAGAGAGAGAGAGAGAATCCCAAGCAGACTCTACAGTGGTACTCAGTCTCACAAACTGTGAAATAATGATCTGAGCTAAAATCAAGAGTTGGGTATTCAGCTCACTGAGTTACCCCTGGGTAACGTTTCTTCTAAAAATTTTATAGTTTTAACCCTAACATTTTGTACTATGTTCCATTTTGAGGTAATTTTTATAAATGGCTTGAATAAGGGATTATCTTTTCTTTAAAGATGGGGTTTTCAAAAGAAATATAAATTTTGCACCCATGTTTTTTTGTAAATTATTTTATATTATAATGTTCTTCAATACGATCAACACATAGGTGTGTTTAGAGAAAAATGAGCAAAAACTCATGTTTATTACAACTTCTCTATTTTTTCTCTATTAGGCAAAATAATACATTTCTCAGTTTGATCATCTGAGCATTTTGTTGCCTATGGTTGCGTAAAAGCAAAGAGTGATTCTCCTTAGAAACTGCATTCTTACCAATTTTCCTTAAACTCCATTCTTCTAAAAATACATAATGCCAAAGTGATAATTGGATGAAAGCAAAACCTCTTGAAATGAATAATTTTAGAATGATACAAATATATAGAAATGCTTATATAAACGTCATACTTCTTTTCTAGCAGGATTCTAGATTCTATAAAAATTATATTTTAAAACGTAAGATGTAGGGTGCTTGGGTGGCTCAGTGGGTTGAGCGTCTGACTCTTGATTTTGGCTCAGGTCATGACCTTATGGTTCATGAGACTGAGCCCCACGTCAGGCTCTGCACTGAGAGGACAGAGCCTGCTTGGGATTCTCTCTCTCTTTCTCTGTCTGCCCCTCCCCTACTCATGTGAGAGTTTTCTCTCTCTTTGAAAATTAATCAACTCTTAATAAAATAGAATAGAATGGAATAGAATAGAATAGAATAGAATAAAAGTAGAAGGAAGACGTTACAGGGATGTATTTGGAAAGGTCAGCAGGGTTGACACACCTACAGTCTCTGAACCATTTTCTGCAGGCTCATGTCCCTCCACCATTTCAGTGTGGAACTTCCAGTGAGCACCACAGAGAGGGAAGTTCAGACAAGGAAATTACGAGAGAAGTACACATCACATTACAGAGTGAAAGCCTAGGCCGCAGAAGACGGCCATCACCCCCCACCCCCCCAGTTCTGAACCGCCTTATTTTGAAATTGCTCAGTGGCCTCCACCCCTCCCCTTCAGACGGTGAGTCAGAGACAGCCCACATGCCACGGCTTCTTCCACCCGATCACACCCTTGACATCCACGACAGCACGTGGGAGGGCTGCGTTCCTGTGGGGGAAAGGCTGCGTCGGCTGGAGTTTCAGGGCGGCGTTGCTGGTACGGAAGCCGCACGCCACCGTGTGACTGCATCCTGCTGTGCGGGCCGCCCACAGTTTCCAGGAAGGGCCTGTGTGTATGCAATTTATTCTTTGAGAATCCATTATTAAAATACAAGAAATTCTTGGAAAGGTAGAAGGAAGAACACATCACAGTCAGATGGTAATAACTATGTAGACTATTTAAAATCACTCAGCTTGCTCTATATTAGAAAAACAAGCCCTCTACAATTATGTGGTTTGTACATTTCATATGGCTTTCTGATTTCATATTGAGACATACCATGTTATTACACAGTTTAATATTGATCTGTAGGAGAACGCTTGCTCAAAATGTGAAATACTGCCCCCAAAGATGCACAGATTGAAGTAAAATATTCCTCTCAAATTTTGTCCAGTTTGTTTCTTACAAAACACGATAGCACAATACTTTTATTTTATCCAATCCTTTTGAGAAGTACACCTGATGCATTCAGTAGTTCTTCCTGGCTACTTGTCTCAAAATTTGGCATTTTAGGGAAAAATGCATTTATTTTTTATTTTAATTAATCTTCGATATACTCCTAATTTTTCTCCAAGCGGTTTTGTGTAAAAATTCTGAACTTATTCTCTTTGTGACAAATGGAGACTGAGTAACAGTTTTATGGATCCAGATTTACATCATCAGTGTATGCAAGGTATAAGTTGCTTAGATCACAAATGCAGAATGATATCTGTCTAATTATCACACTGACTTCTTTCAGTGGATAAAAAAATTAAAGGGGCAATGAAAAATCATGAAGCCGAGTCTAAAAAAATACTCCAGATTGCAAGGTTCCTTTAAAAGAAATAAGCATGGAGACACCTGAGGGGCTTAGTTAGTTAAGCATCTGACTTCAGCTCAGGTCATGATCTCGAAGTTTGTGGGTTCAAACCCCGCATCAGGCTCTGTGCTGACAGCTCAGAGACTGAAGCCTGCTTCGGATTTTGTGTTTCTCTCTCTTCCCCTTCCTCACTCATGCTCTGTCTTTCTCTCTCTCAAAAATAAACAAACACTTAAAAAAAGAGAAAAAAAGAAAAAAGAAAAGAAATAAGTGTAGATGAGAGGGCGATAAAGGGAATGAGTATAAAGCAACACAGGGAAAGTGTAAATCCAGGATCTGAAACAAACGGAATAAGGTAGAATATCAAGAAATAAAAGAAGTCAAAGATTCGCTGATAGTGATAAAATTTTTTAAATATTTGTGACATAATGGTTTTCTTTCTTTTTTTTTAGTGCTTAAATCAGTAATCTCTGTGTCATTAAATGACAATAACATTTATTTTCAGTACTTTCGCCATGTTCAAGAAACAAGATTGATCCTACATTATATATTTTAAGGATTTTCCAGGGTGAATAATTTAGTATTTATAGTCAACATTATTCGGTGTTATTTCAAGTAACATCATCCAGTTTATTCAACCTATATAATATATAACAATGCGAAATTAAACACAAACACACACACACAAAGGTCAAGTATTTCCTTAGTTAGACCACGTGTTTGATTTACCTTCATTTCTCATTTACATCTTATCTCTATTGCAAATGTGCGTAAATTTTCTGCGTTTTATGTTACGCAGTCCAGGACAAGCATAGAGTGATTTCTATTTCTACATGTATCAGCCCCAGATGGGAATCCTAGTCCCCTGAAGCCACAACTGATCAGGCATGTTTGGCCACCATGTGCATAGTCCTCTCTTAATCCCCTTCATCTTCAAGTCTCTTGCTTCCTTTTGCAACTGCATTTATGTAGTATAACACATTAGTGCGGGAGTTTTTCTCCCACTAGCTTGCCTAGGATCCATAGCAGAAAAACGAAATCTTAGATCTGCTTCTCACTCAATCGCTGCCAAGTCCTTGATAGAGATGCCTATCTTTTTATCATTCCAACCGAAATTTCAACTTGTTATAAGTGTTTGAGTTTTGCCAGCATTTTGCCTTTGCACTCGCGGATTTAACATGCTTTTCACATGATATCCTCAGCTTTCCTTACAAATACAGCTTTTGGAAATGTCACTACATTTTACTAACTTCTTCTGATTCCAATGGACCCATTTACCTCCTCTATGTAAATTTGCCTTTTGCTTCCTTCTGGCATATCAGTTTGTAAATCTAGCATGTCAGGTTGGATGTCAGAATTTTTTTTCGTACATATATGAATTAATCACTATCCTTGTAAAATTGATAGATGGTTGATCTATAGGTGTTAGATGTAAATATCTAGCATAAAGCATTAGAAAGTGTTTTTTTTTTTTAAGTCAAGTGGCCCTCAATTATCAGGCACAAATTTTTCATTGGTTTGCTCTAGGTGTTTCATAAATTTTGATTTGAAGTGATACAATGCTGTAGTTACTGGCATAGTTGTACAATATAATCTTGCTTACATTTTACTGGAATGCTAGTACAATATAATCTCACTTGTAGCTGAGCTGAAATATATTACATGACACCCTTGTAATCAGATGTACTCAATCTCTTCTGTTTTCTTCCTTTCCAAATTCAATACAACTTGTGATTACTTCCACTGTTATAAATTATTATGGCAATTAAGGAAACAATGGCCTGACTTTGGCTCAAATGTCTTATAATGCTGTTTGGAAAGAAATGCAGCTGCTTCGCAGTCAGTCAACTTTGAAGAAATTTATTCATTAAAATCGCGTTTGTTCTTAGAAATTGGGTCTAGACATAGTTTTGAATAACATTAGAGTGAAGTTAGTAAGCCATGGTGCATTCCCAGAACACTAAAGCTGACAGAAAAGGTGTAAGTCATTTCTAAATGTCTGTAGTCTTACATGAAGGTAACACAATACCATTTCCAGGAAATTGTTGTGAGTAGTTAAGTGAAAAATGAATTTTCTGGTCCTTTATCTGTCACTTTACAATAATAATGTATATATTTTCCTTTAACTGTATTCTCATCCAAAAATGAATAAGTTGATACAATTAGACTTTATTAAATTTGTTATCCTTGGGACTTGCTATCTTTACCCTTACACTCTTGAAACACTACTTAATTATAACGCAGACTCATTCCGCGCACATATATCCAAGGAAACAGCAGAACCTCCACGATGTCTTATTATTAAGTCCAATTATTATGCACAGCAGGCTGGATTACTCCAGTAGATATGATTCATCTCAGAACATAGCACATGGAGGAATGAAATGTTTTTCTCCCCAACACGTTACTGTAGCTTCTTTACGCTAATTCGTAGTGTAAAATTTACTAATTGAGAGAAAATGAAAGGTAGCTTCAACAGTGAAAGAATATCAAATTTATCAAAATGCATTATTTCCCAATGTATTAAATAAATTAGTTTAAGATCAAGTCAGGAGTTTTCAATCATGTGATAAATTACCTTATACAGCGAGAAAATACTTTAAAACATATTGGTTTATGTTCAGTTTCCTGAGTCTTTGTAGAAAGTTAATTTTGAGGAAAAAGTACACTTGGGTAGCTTTTTCAAAGCTCTCTTTATAAAAATATTCTTCAGCTTTTACACACACACACACACAGATCTGTCTCTAGCTGGATACATCCATCTCTGTATCTTTTTCTATGTCTGTTTCTATAAGTGTAACCTGGAGTATTTGCTTCATACCACGTCCTTACTTCATGGTAACCCATTTCAGTGGTACTATTTTCCTCTCTCTATGGAAGGGATCCCAGGGTGTTGAAATATACCTTTTTAAGCCTGTTCTGTGAGTCAATGACAAATTTCCAAAATACTGTGTTCCCTAAATCGTAGCACTCCTAGAGCTGATCACATGGTATTGGGAGCCTCCAGAAGTAGTTCTGCCTCCAGATTTCCATTTAAGTTTCATTACCAAGTATTTCCTCTTTCAAGGAGCTTGGATTTAAACCTCTTTAGCCTTGTTCTCTTTAGAG
>PISW01014717.1:0-19860 GCA_004023785.1 Mungos mungo | reverse complement strand
GTTGGCTTTGGCTGTGACTGCTCCCGTTAGATGAATAGTTCTAAATGAAGAGTGATGTAGTCAGCGTCTTGGTTATCAGGTACATGCAGTGTGTAAAAAGATGAAAAACAAATGTTTGCTTTTATTATTCTGAATCGTAGACAGAGGATCAATTAAATTAGAGTAGCCTTACTTATAGCTGAATTTTGATAAGTATGTCATAAGGGCAAGTCTTTATTCTGTTACTCAAACTTACTTAAAAATGTATTTGATGTCCATAGCCTAGATACGATAAACAGAATTGTGGTTGTAAGATATTAAGATAAAGAGCAGAGAAATGTTAGCTTAAAAAATTTTTTTTCAATGTTTATTTATTTTTGAGAGAGAAAGAGAAAGAAATAAAGTGTGAACAGAAAGAGGGGCAGAGAGAGAGGGAGACAGAATCTGAAGCAGGCTCAGGCTCTGAGCTGTCAGCACAGAGCCCTATGTGGGTCTTGAACTCATGAACCATGAGATCATGACCTGACCTGAAGTCAGATGGTTAACTGACTGAGCCGTCCTGGTGTCCCAGCTTTTTCTGACTCTAAAGAGTCATAGCCCTCAGAAATACAATACACAAAAACCCTACCCCCCCAAAAAAAAGATACAAAACAGAATTACCAAGTTTGTCAATTATGGAAGGAAACATTACATTTGACGACTTATTTGGGTGTGTTTAGGTTTATTTTGTATTCTGCCACTGAATAAACATATACACATGACATATATACACTATAAATATATATACACACACTATATGTATATACACACATCCACACACACATATATATATATACACTTACACAAACATATATACATATCATGTGGGATGTGTGTGTGTGTGTGTGTGTGTGTGTGTGCGCACATGAAAACAAGGGGGAATTAAGGTGAGGAAAACTTCGCTTAAATTCCAGCTAACATACTGAGGAATTTTGTAACGATAGTCCATGCACACTTCCTCTTTAAGCCTCAGTTTTCTTACCAATAGAATGATAAGCATAGCCTTTTAGCCTTTTGCCTTTTTCTTAGAGGGCTATTCTAAGGATTAAGTAGGTAATATATAGTGTAATGGTGAAAAGATTGGTCTCTAAGATCAGATTTTGAAGTCCTGATTTCACCTTCTTTATTTACTATTGTGTAACTTGGACAAGTTATAGAACCTTTCTGTGCCTCCATTTCCTCATCAGAAAAATGGGATAATAATAATGCTCTTCGTAAGATTTAATTTATTTCATATCCATATGCATTTCCAAAAGTGTGGGAGACACAGTGGGATTCAGTAATTTGATTATATCTACCTTCACCTCCATGATCACCGCCATCATTACATAAAAGCTCTGAGCAAGGTGTCTGGTATGGAGTAGATATGCATTGCATATTTGTTAAAAATGCAGGCAATTCTTACATTTAGGTTTTTATTTAAAGGAGACATGTCTTTCTTATTTGTCATCCTGAATCAATTATATATTTTGGGGAGCAATAGGCATATTAGTTTCCTCTCCAATTAAATATCTCCATGATCCTTATATCTGGATCTCTTGGCCATCTATTCTCAGTAGAATGCAACCCAAGAGAACACTATTTAAAACCAATGTAAATTCAGTTAACTAGAAAACCATATCACCCTAACTGGTGGAGGTTAATGAAATACTCCCCTAATGTAGAGTATTATTGGCTTCTCATATTCTTAACTTACATGTTGTCTTAACCACATGGATTTTCTTTCTTTATTAAATCAAGCATTTAAAAAATTCCATGAAAGGGGCATCTATGTGGCTCAGCTGGTTCAGCGTCTGACTCTTGATTTCAGCTCAGGTCATGATCTCCAGTCATGAGATGTGAGCCCTGCGTAGAGCTCTGTGCTAAGCCTGGAGCCTGCTTAAGATGCTCTCTCTCCTTCTGCCCCTCTCCACTGCTCACAGTCTCTCTCTCTCTAAAAATAAAAAATAAAATAAACAAAATTCCATTAAAGAAACCTGGAGGAGTCTGAAAGACTAATGGCTGTGGAGCCTTAAAAACCTATTTACCCTAAAACAAAAACAAGAACAAAACCCATTTGCCCTTCATTCAGATTCAATGCAACAAACATCCCAAGACCTACCAGGCTCTTACTGGCTCTTACTACTGAGCTTGGTAATTGAATTTAAAGTGCCTCTTTGAAATCATAAAACATCTTACATTTTTACAAGAAACAGAAGACTCGGGGCGCCTGGGTGGCTGTGTCGGTTAAATGTCCGTCTTGAGCTCAGGTCATGATCTCACAGTTTGTGGGTTCGAGCCCCACGTCGGGCTCTGTGCTGACAGCTAGCTCAGAGCCTGGAGCCTGTCTTCAGATTCTGTGTCTCCCTCTTTCTCTGGCCCTCCCCTGCTCACACTGCCTCTCTCTCTCAAAAATAAATAAAACATTAAAAGAAAGAAAGAAAGAAAAAGAAAGAAAGAAAGAAAGAAAGAAAGAAAGAAAGAAAGAAAGAAAGAAAGAAGGAAGGAAGAAGGAAGAAGGAAGGAAGGAAGGAAGGAAGGAAGGAAGGAAGGAAGGAAGGAAGGAAAGAAAGAAAGAAAGAAAGAAAGAAAGAAAGAAAGAAAGAAAGAAAAGAAAGAAAGAAAAGAAAGAAAAGAAAGAAAGAGAAGACTCGTCCGGGGTCCTCCACCTGGTAATTTGCAGTTACCAAAGGAACTTCATCTGTGGTCAGTTCCTGTCTTTCTTCTACTCCAGGGGCTAACTCATTTGTAAAATAGAAACAAAAATATCTGCCCTTTGAGACCTTGAGGTTGTTGTATTACTACTAGTCATGCTAACATTATTATCATTATTAATTGGTAATAGTAATCAGCATATTTTTTTAAATGTGATGTACAGCAAGGTACTACAAAAATAATATAGTGGAATCAAAAGATCTATAAAACATGTTTTCCTTTATTGAAAATTGGTTATAATTATTATTGGAATAAATCAGATAGTAACTGAGGGTTGGAAACAATTTTTAATATGAATATTGTTGTTATACTAATGTCTTTTAACTGCAAAATATCTAATTATAAATTGTTATAGGAAAGGTTTTAAGCTTTCAAATCATTCAGATTTTCCATGCATCAGATTCTATAGAATCTTTCCAATGGTATGTTTTTTCTGCCTCTAAAGAATCAGCTTTTGTTTTTATAATTGAACCACATTTGCACTGGGAGAGATTATAAGGAGCAGGAAAAATAATTCATGGTAAAAGCTCTCTACAAAAGGTGAACCTATTTATCTTCCAAGTCATAATGAGCTAGTTTGAGAAAGGCCTTTGAACTTACTCCTGGCAAGTGGAAACAGTAACTAGCTCGATTTGAGAAGAGCTTTTGAACTTCTGGCAAGTGGAAACATTAGTCCCAACAAATCATCAGGAAAGCTCAGGTCAAAAGTGCAGAAGCCGGAAAGTATTTCCATCCATGTTTTAGAAATATCAATGTATCTGCGTGAGCTATCATGTTTATGCATATTTTAGCCAGTTTTGAAGGAGGCTTCATATCCAGGAATGGATAAAGATGATTCCAGGATTGCCTAGAGCAAGATTTTTCAAACTGCAGCTTGCAACCCATTAGTAGGTCATGAAAGCAATTTAGTGGGTCCTGACCAGCATTTTAAAACAACAACATAGACTAGAGTAAGCAGAAAATAGTAGAGGGCACCCAGCAGTTAGAGGAGGTATTGTTTGGGAAACTTCTGCTTCACATGTGTTTTTGCATGATCCTAAAGTAAAATATCCTTCTTATTGGGAGTTGTAGGCAGAAAAGCAGAAAAGCATTGATCTGAGGGCTTGTGGGTTCTGACTGGGTTTGAATAAAGATGGAGAAACAGAGGGCTTTGCATCTGAAGTCTGAACCAGAGAAACTGCAGAATGAAATTGCTTCTAGCCCATTCTTCTCAAAATCAGGATAACACAGTTAAGAACAAGATGGTGAATTGGATCAGTTATCTGTGTCATTTGCCTTGGGTAAATAAATTCTAGTAGCTATAAAATCATTTATTCAGTGTCTGACTTTGGCAGCAACTAGTGTGCTCTCTAACTGGCCAATGGCGGTTTAAAAATCACATTAAGATTGGTGAAAGTCTACCCCCCACATTTTCTTTGGCCTTCAGAAACTGCTGCAGGAGATTCCGTGTTTTGCTGGACTTAGAGGTTTGCATTGTCTTGCAGCTTATATATTTACTTAAGCTTTCCGGAGAATTCTATGAATGTTATCAACACTTGCCTTTGCCCTAATTACTTCTCATTTATTCTTGAAATGAGACTCTCTTGACATTAATGCTAGCTACTCATTTCAAATAATTGCAGTCAGACTGGAGGGAAGTTTGAAGTATCAGCTTAAGGATAACCAATTTAAGGTAGCCACACCCAACTTGTTTAGTTCATATTAGCCTGCTAATGGAAATGAATGTGGGCTGGCTGACGTCAGTTGTTGCATTTTATAAGGGACTGTAAAATATACATGGGTTAATTTGTGTACATTTGGCACGTGGCAATTTTAGTTTTTGTCCAAACATGACTCAAATGCCTCAGAAGATAATATATTATTTGAAAATAGTACTGCCCCCAAGGAGTTTCTGCGATAATGGAAAAGCTCTGCATCTGTACTGTCCAAATGGTGGCCACTAGCCCCACATGCCTGTGAGTATTTGAGACGTGGCCAGTGTGACAAAGGAAATGAATTTTTAATTGAGTTTTATTTTGATTACTAGAAATTGAAATAGTTAACATGTGGCTAGTGGCTAACAGTGGACAGCCCAGTTCTAGAGTCTTGAATTTCCATGCTAATTCAAGACAAATGGAAATTCCTCTTTTCTATCAATGTTCTAAAATTAACGCACTCATTTATGATAAGGTGACTTTTTATGCCATCTTGTCAGTCACTCTTTTCAAGTCTTGTTCCTTACAAGCATCTCTTAATGCTGTTTTACACGTAGTAAGTACTAAATAAATGATAGCCTTGATTGTCGTTACTGCTATTAATATTTATTTACTACCTACTTTTGACCCTAAATTCGTCCTTAAAACTTAAGTTTATCAGAATATTATTTATTTTTATTTGTTTTTAATTTTTTAAAATGTTTTATTTATTTTTGAGAGAGTGCGAGCAGGGGAGGGTCAGAGAGAGAGGGAGACACAGAATCTGAAGCAGTTGGATCTCTTTCAGATGAAGATTCTCATTCAGTAGGTCTGGGGTGGGGCCAGATTTTCTCACAGGCACCCAGCTGATGATGTGCAGGCCACACCTAGAGGAGGATCAAGACCATAAAAGGAATCAATGATTGCTTCCCAAGGACAGAAAGAGTTGTGGTTTTTTCCTCAAACAATGAAAAAAATCAAGTTATACTCCACTACTCAGCATAAACACCCCTGTTTCAATGACAACTATGGTCCCCAGATCAACAATAATGATAGGACATCATTCATTTTAAGATATCTCAGTGGTGTAAAAAATGTACATGTTAGAACTGATGAAATGCAATATTCAACAAATCAATCACTGAATGGTACTAAGTGCCAGGCATGTGCTGAGGCAGGTGATCAGACAATTAGAGCACAGATTCAGAAGACCATATCAGCCCCACAGAGGGTACCAGGAACACACAGAGAAGGATACCTAACCCTGCCTGAGAGGCGGGATGTTGGCAAAAGGGAGTGGAGAAAAATGGCTCTGAGGCAGCAAAACACATAATGAGCTTTATATATAAACTTAAAACCTGGGGAATAGGGGCACCTGGGTGGCTCAGTAGGTTAAGTATCTGACTTTGGCTCAGGTCATGATCTCATGGTACACGAGTTCAAGCCCCTCATCAGGCTCCAAGCTGATAGTGCGGAGCCTGACTGGGATTACTCATCCATACACTCTCTCTGTCCCAAAATAAATTTAGGAACTTAAAGGAAAAAAAAAGTGTGTGTGTGTGTGTGTGTGTGTGTATAATCTGGGCAATATTTTTCTCCTTTTGTATTTACTAGTTGGCCTAAATCAAGATATGGAAAGATACTTTTCAACAGGTGTCCTTATTTTTCCACGGAGGCAATGCTGACATACTGCAGAAAGCTACGAATAGCTCAGACATAACAAATCATGGTCCTGGAAACTAGGACAAGCTGGGACTTAATTTCTTAAAAATTATACACAGGTTAAAATTTTTCCTCCCTGGGATGAAAATTGGGCATGACAAAACATGCAATTAGTGACCAGAGTTACTGATGTTCTTCTCAAGGTGCTAATGAAGCAATTGTTTTGTGGCCTCCAGAAATACCCTGCTCTCTGCATCATTCCAGTGTTTTTCAAGAAAGCTGAATTTCTATTTTCCATTTGGGTTCTACCTGTGAGCAATAGATTTTAAAATTTAAAAAACAAAGTACAATTGCATAACAAAATGAAAGATTAAAAAAAGCATCATTGGCTTTGAACCTATGAATTTAAGAAAAAAATGTATTCACACAAATAAAGGCAACCTACTTTTAAAACAAATTTTCTTTTCTAAATGTGTTAAGTATATAAATGTGTATGTGTGTATATATGGATATATATATATCACCTTAAGTAACTGTATTTAAGAATTTCATGATAGCATTTTAAATATTACATTTTTAGTTGCCTTGAACACACTTCAGTGAAAAATCAATGATTATAATTTTTTAAGTTTATTTATTTATTTTGAGAGAGAGGACATGTGTGGGTGGAGAGGGAGGAGAGAGAATTCCAAGCAGGCTCCACATGCTGTCAGCGCAAAGCCTGATGCGGGGCTTGAACCGACAAACCGTGAGATCATGACCTTAGCCAAAATCAAGAGTTGGACGCCTAACCGACTGAGCCCCCCAGACTCCCTCTCAATGATTATAATTTTCTGAAAGTTATTCTAATTTACCTTATCTTACTAAGAAAAGAATGTTTGCATGTATTTCCATCTCTTAAATAGCTATCTGGCACATTAAAATTTTAGCCTATGTATGGGTCGTCAAACTGGTTTTTAAAAAGTAAATCACTTGGGGCACCTGGGTGGCTCAGTTGGTTAAGTGACCAACTTCATCTCAGGTCATGATCTCTCTGTTCATGGATTTGAGCCCTGCACTGAGCTCTGTGCTGACATCTCAGAGCCCGGAGCCTGCTTTAGATTCTGTGTCTCCTCCTTTCTCTGCCCCTCTCCTGCTCTCTCTCTTTCTCTCAAAAATAAATAAACATAAAATATTAAAAACCATTTTTAATAAAATGTAAATCACTAGACATCAAAAAATAAAAGCTTAGTTGCCATTTTTTACGAATAATAAACATATCCAGATTTGAGCTTAATGGGTGCTTTGAAAGAGTTCATAGGAGTACCTAAAATGCGATTGTTCTGCGTTGCCTTATGCATGCTCATTGAAAGCAAATGCTACAACCAGACATGTTATCTTAATAAAAGACAGAAATAATAAGGGATGCAGTTACCACTGTCACTTTCTGGTAAGAGGCGTCGCCTCCCTGCTTTACTTCTCCAGGTAAGGATTACTCATTTCCTCTGACATGTTTAGATGATCTTCTGAACTTCAGGTGACAGAATCTGTTGCTACAGTAACTTCTCCAAATGCACCAAAAGACTCTGATTCAAAGGAATTCTGCTCTAACTTTGATTCGCCACAACATAGAGCTTCTATTCTCCGAGTCTGCCAAGGCTCCAGTTTGAAAGCGTTCATGTGAGGTTGCCAACCAGAGATCCATTAAAATATATTAAGTAATCATTCATCTCCCTTACTATCCCAGCTTCAGACATTTGCTTCCTGCTGAGATCAGAAAGTATTCTAGCTGGAGAAACTGTGAATTATTTCAGACAGCAGAGTTGGGGTTTTTTGTTTTGTTTTTTTACTAAGTGCCCTATCTTCCCTTAACAAGTTAAGTGGGGCTATAATTAGACATAATTAAACACCTAGAAAATTGCAAATAAAAGAAGAGAAAGTCCAAATTGTCTCTTTTTTTTATAAAAGCGAGGTATTATTGACATACATCATTATATTAGTTTCAGGTGTAGAACTACTCAATCTTCATCTATATTGTAAAATGACCACTACAATAGAACTAATGAACATTCATCACCATACATAGTTACAGATCTTCTTTCCTGCGATGAGACTTTTAAGACCTACTCTCTTAGCAACCTTCAGGTACGCAATGCAGCAGTGTTAACCATAGTCTCCAGACAGTACATTACATCCCAATCACTCATTTATTTTATGGCTGAAAGTTTGTACCTATTGACCCCCTTCATCCACTTCTGTGGAAGAGAAGGCTGGAGCTGTAGTATACCCGTTGTGATGATGAAGGGAAGATCAAGAGCATCAACTTTGGCCTTGACATTCGTGGGCTACTGTGCCCGTCCTGGAGCACCTGTCTCCATAAAGCTCTATGCGGGAGAAGAAGAAAAAATGTCTTGTTTGAGCTACTTTATTTAGATGTTGTGTCACACGCAGCTAAACTTAACTCCTAACTGATAAAATCGTCTATCCAAAGTCAAAGTCCAGCTCAAATCCCAACTCCTTTATCATGTTCTCTCTCCAGCTAATTTTTCAGGTAGGTCAGAAATTCTCTCTCTTACTTTTGAAATCTTATATTATTCACTTGATGCTTTATTCTAATTTGCAACTTAAACATTGCTTCTCCCTTCTTAGACCCATACCTGGTATCTGAAACAGGACTGTAAACTCTGTGAGGGCAGGGACTATGTTCTGTTCATCCATGGGGTTGACAGTATGTTGTGCTGAAGATATTTGTTGATTGTCTCATTGATGTAAAGATTATTTCCCTAAACAAAGTTTTTATGGTCTGCAAAATAGATAGGCAAATTAAATCACAATATGTAAAGTAGTAAATGTAAAGGACAGACATCCCAAGAGTTTTGAGTTAGAAAGCTGTTTTTGCCAATTTGCATTCTTTTTGAAAGACAACCTACATAGGCATTTAGTCATTTACATGCTAAGAATAAATAATGGCTGAATCTGCCTTCTGTTTCCCAAAGCAGAATGTGATACATTATTTCACTCCATAGTTACATCAAATAAAGAGGAAGTTTCTTTTTGGTGCAGGTATAGTGAATGTACCATTTCTGTATCTTTCCACCATAAGAAGTTTTATCAAAGCTATCTTTGAAAACATATCTGGGTAATATATGTGGATGTTTTTATCTCTTGTCTTTTATTTTTATGAAGTCAGTGTCACAAAGGCTCTGTTGGCATGGAGTCTAGAACTTCGTTCAGTGGGAAAATAAAATGCTCAATTATTTCAGGGAGCCTGATGCCATATTTCTCAGATGCCATGACAATATATTCTTTTGTAAACAAGGATGAATTCTTTTTCTGTAAGTGACATTGGTGGATAGAGTTAGAATAATGAAGCCGTATGCGTTTTCAAGAAATCACTAGGTTCATTCACCAGCAGCTCAGCAAATGATGTCTAGAGCCCTTAGACAATAAAGAATCTATAACAATTTCTGGGCATTGCATGAAACTTGGAATCTCTCAGTTCTAATTCCAAGTGCTTATTAATGCAAGAGCAATCCTGTTCTCCATATTTGATGCATTTCCCACCCTCGTATCTCCCAATACCTTCATGCACATGGATTTTAATAAGCTAGATTAGACTATAATAACAAATAGATCCACACATGTATACTGACTCAAACACAATAAAAGTGTGTTTCTCACTTATGTAATAGTCTGAAGTGGGTGATTCTTACAATGTGGTAATGCTGTTTCATGTGGTGACTTGGATACCCAGGCTCATTTCATACTGTGGCTCCATCATGTTCATCATGTGGCTCCCAGGGCAGCCCTAGAGGTGGAGAGAAGGAAGGAGAGTAGGGAGGAGGTCAGGGGTCATCATCCAAGTCATTCAAAAGGAGAAAATACTTGGAGGAGAGTGCAAATGGGGGACTCTAATAGACCATGCCTGGAAACAACCCACATGCCTGCATTCTTTCATAGCCACATCTATGTGGGAAACTGACAGATAAAGGTGGGTGTCTCCAGGATAAAACCAAAATGAATTTTGGTAAAAATGAAGAGTTTTTGTCACATGAATTCTGTTTTCCCAATATCTTTAAAGCATCCATTCATTAATTCAATAAATGTTAGAGAATCCTTACCCTTTATTGCTTATAATGTAGTTGGACAGAGATAATATTAATTACACAGTCACAACAAGATATAAACTGAGACAGGTACTTGAAGGGACAGTTCAAAGTGCTCTGAGAGTGTGCAACAGGATATCTTATGTAGGGGCAGGGGCCAGTGATGCATTTCTGAGGAGGGGGCACCTGTCTACCTGTCATCTGAAGAATGTATGAGCTTTAGGCATCATATCCTTTTATTACTCCTGAAATAGCCCTCTTTCTTTCTTTCTTTCTGGATAATTATCTCTCCAGTTTGTAATAATGGAGGGGTGATAGACAATTTAATGAAAGAGGTACTTATTTATATCTTCCATTACACGGGTCTCATTAATTGATTTTATAATAAGTAACCAGTACGTGTACATACCTGGTACCCTGCCTCATGTTTTTATCAACTGCCATTACCAAGGATCCAATAGATGAGTCTTAAGTTATTTTGGAAAAAGAATTAGGGTCAGCTTACCTGAAGTTACAAAGATTACTAGAAAGATTCAGAAGAAATAAGGAAGTATTGGACACTCTTATTATCAGTATAGCCACATTTTTTTTTAAGTTTATTTATTTTTGAGAAAGAGTGAATGAGCATGGGAGGGGCAGAAAGATAGGGAGAGAGAGAATCCCAAACAGGCTCTGTGCTTTCAGTGCAGAGCCTGATGAGGGGCTTGATCTCACGAATCGAGAGATCATGATCTGAGTGGAAACCAAGAGTCAGACGCTTAACCAATTGAGCCACTCAGGTGCCCCAGTATAACCAAGTTTTATAGTTAAAGGGAAAATCATTTAGAACACAACAGAATCTCTAGTCTGCCTTCCCCATGACTCTTCTCTCATTTTTTTCCATCTTTGTTTCTACTCAACCTACTTTCCACTGCCAGTGCTTTTCTCCCCACTTTTCCATGATTCTTTCTTACTATGGCTTCTACCAAACATGGTTTCTGACCTCTGCTTTCTTTGTGCCTTTTGGCTTTTGGGTTCTTTCAGTGCCTATATCTGCTGATCCTTCTGCACTGCTATCATTTTGGATGCTTCATCTTCATTGTCCCCAGGAGAGGAAAGAATTCGGAAACATTAGTCATTGTTCCCTGGCCAGCCCTAGGTGGCTACCTTAGGCTCAGGAACAA
Source organism: Mungos mungo (assembly GCA_004023785.1). NCBI lineage: Eukaryota > Metazoa > Chordata > Mammalia > Carnivora > Herpestidae > Mungos > Mungos mungo. The sequence continues at coordinate 8,565 of PISW01014717.1, read as the reverse complement.
CTATCAGACTGAATCAGCTGTGTGTGACCCGGGTGTGAAGCATGTCTGTGGCTCATGATACAAAGTTTGAGAACTCATTTTCACTTATGGCCAAGATGGATCAGATTTACTCTCTCACCTGAAATAATTCTTTTAAATGGGCATAATGTATGAAATAACATTGTTTAGTCATTAACCATCTGAGAATGAAGGACAGTGAATCCTGATGAAGGCAAAACAAATCAGGTGAACCCTACAATTTACCCAGTTAACCATCTGGAGAGAGTAAACAGCTGAGAGAGAGGAGACCCCAGGCAGGGCCGGTCTTTTCTCCTCTCCACCCATCCGCACCTCCACTAGCTTGAGCCCTACTTCCCCGATTTTACCTCACAGGTGACCTGTTTTATAACGTTTCCCAGGCTCCCTCTCCCGTACTGCCCTTGCTCTCAGGTGTTTCCCTGTTACTGCTTTCTGCGTATTTTACATCAGCCACTCTCCACTCTTCTTCCTGTTTTGTTTTCTCAAGCACAGGTCATTATTTTGTATTTCATTCATTTAAACATTTCTAATAAATTTATTTATTTATTTATTTATTTAAATCATGTATTTTGTTTTTAGTTGTCCACTAAGTGAGGAACACTTTCTGTCTTGTTCTGTTTCTGTAGAACCTAAAAACACTGAGAAGGTTAAAAAAATAAAATGAAATAAAATTGGGGGTTGAAGGAGGAAAAAAAAAAGGCATTCACAATAAGGTATAATAAATGACTGGCAGTTTAAAACTTCTGGGTGTGTTTGAATTTTAAAATAAAAAGTTAAATTTGAGCTGGTGGCTCAGTCCGTTTAGTGTCCAACCCTTCATTCAGCTCAGGTCATGATCTCATGGTTCATATGGGCTTTGTGCTGACAGTGTGGAGCCTGTTTGGGATACTCTCTCTCCCACTCTGCCCCTCTTGTGTGTCTGCTCTGCCCATTTCAAAAAATAAATAAATAGGGGCACCTGAGTGGCTCAGTAGGTTAAGTGTCCGACTTCAGCTCAGGTCATGATCTCACAGTTAGTGGGTTGGAGCCCTGTGTTGATAGCTAGGCTGACAGCTTGGAGCCTGGAGCTGGCTTCGGATTCTGTGTCTCCCTCTCTCACTGCTTCTCCCCTGCTTGTGCTGTCTCTCTCACTCTCAAAAATAAATCAACATAAAAATAAATAAATACACTTAAAAAATAATAAAATAAAAAGTTAAATTTTAAAAATCTGGTCCTTTTGAAATTTGGGAGGGGGAATAAGGGACTGTCCCCATAGGCTCTTTGATTGGAACCATAAAGAGAATTGCCAATTACCAGTAATGGCCAATTTCTGAGAGAAGTTACCTCTTCCTAATAGTTCTCATTTTTCCAATATTTAGAGTCTCTTCTGATTAAGGAAATGGGTGTCCAAAGTACATGAAAGTTAGCTTGTATTTGTTTTACTGTTGAGACAGTGGAAACAAGAGAATGATGGATTCCATTGGCAGGGATTCATGAAACACTGGAGATGTCGGGGCTTCCCAAAGTTGAAACAAGAAGTAGGGGCCAGAAGGAAGGGAAGCTTGGGGATTTCAGGAATAAGAATTAAACTTTAAAACCCTAAGTTTCTTCCATTCCTTCATAGGAAAAGCAGACTTGGAGCCACAACTAGAAAATCTTAGATAAAATTCAGGATGTTTTTAATTTCCCTGCATTCATGTCCAGTTTGTTATCCACAACGATTTTCAATACAAGTTTCATAATGGAAAGAATATGTTTGCTTGTCTTGATGGTGCAAGAAAGTTGGATACAGAGACTCTGTCTTATTCTGCATTGAGTGTTAGGCATAGGAAAGGAGACAGAGATGAAAACTTGAAGGACCTAAAGGATGGAAGTACCTATCAAGAGAGAAAAAGGTAAGGATGAATTATTCTTGAGGCTGCCTTGGACTGAACTTTAGGAAGACCCAAGAGGGACTACTTGATTTCCTTGGAGTCATTATCACCACCCTTAACCCAGAGCATGGAAGAAAGGTGTATCCAGTTTGACCTCTGGTGACTAGGTTGTTTGCCTAAATGTATATTCCTATGCCTATACCAACCCAAAGAAATCAGACTCTGGAGGCGTGCCTAGGAGTGTAAATTTTCATTTGGGGAAATGCCGGTAGACGGCTACAAACTGGGGCATCTGGATGACTCTGTCAGTTGAAGGTCCAACTTTTCATTTCGACTCAGGTCATGATCCTAGGGTCCTGGCCTTAAGGCTGGTGGAAACTCTGAGTTGAGCCTGCTTGGGATTCTCTCTCCTCTCCTCTCCTCTCCTCTCCCTTTTTCTCTCCCTTTCTATCCCTCCCCCATTTATTCTCACACTCTTTCTCCAAGAAAAAAAAAAAAAGGCTACAAACTCCTAGTTATAAGATAATATGTTCTGGGGATATAACATACAACATGGTCATTATGGTTAACAATACTGTATTGTGTTCTTGAAGATTGCTAAGAGAATAAAGCTTAAATGTTTTCACACAAGGTAGCTATGTGAGGTGATGGATGTGTTAACTAACCTTACTGTGGTAATCATTTCATAATATATATGTATATCTAATCATCACACTGCATATCTTACCCTTTCACAATGTTATGTCAATTATATCTCAAAAAAGCCAGAGGGGGAAAGATATAAATAAATACAGAAATACAGACATCCACTAATGATTCCAATCCACACTGAAGTTTGCATTTGGGTCCTGGAAAACAATGGAAAGGATTTGACCAGTTTTTCATGAAACTCTTCACTGATGCTCTTAGCCTCCACGGTATGGATAGCATCACAACTTCAATGTGTACATACAAGTTCTAGCCTCATTTTAAGTGGTATTCATCTCCTTAACCTACTGGGTCATTGTGGCGGACAAGCGAAAGGATTTTCTCTGCAGGTTCATCCAGAGATTTTTCTGGAATGGAAGCTCTACCCTGAATAAATGGCACCAAAGACACTACAGACACTGAGGTGGGAATGGGCATCTCAACTTGGTCATCTGGACAAGAGGAAAGGGTGAACAAGAAGGACTCTTGTGATGATAAAATGTGATAATTGCAGCAGGATCTTTTGATGCTATGTAATGGTATGTATGTCAAATCTTGCAGTTGGCTTTGTACCTGGCCCTGAGCATTTGCACCAGCTCCAAGAAAAATAATTACTTCCTGCCAACTATAGTTCTTGGGGCCTCAGACAGTTTATTGTGCGTTTTTTTTTTCTTTTTCTAATTAAAGGACTAGAGAGACCACAAATGAGATTTATTTCCTTTATAACTCACATAATATATTCCAATCCCAAATGCCACTCTCCAAATGTGGTAGGAACCACCTTATCAGTCCTGAGATTTCTCTGTGAGCATCTCTTTGTTTTTAACTGCCAGAGTGGAGACCTAGGGGCAGAGGAAGGATAATAACTGCTAAGAGACCAATTCATCTGTTGCTACATGCGTCCACCTTACAGGTTTTTATGTAACCTTTCACAACGTTCTTAGGGAAGCTCTTCAAGTTATAATTATTGCACTGTGTTTACAAGCCTAGATTTTAAACACGTTTCAAAAGAGCTTCTTTTTGACAAGGCATAATACCTTATTTTCAGATTTTCTAAAACATATGGTCATTTTGCTCAGATCAGGGATATGAAATTATGTCTTGTTTCACTTACAGAGAGAGGCGGTAGGGCAGGGGGTCTATCAAACATTGGCAAGGATATCTCCATGTTCCTCTGGCTGCAGAGAAAAACAATAAAACTTTTCTGGCATGTTAACATCTCCCTTCGCAAAAGGGCTTAAATCAACCAGAAACAAAATTAACCTATGATCTTTCTGTACTTCTTACTATGAGAACTAGAACAACATTGGGTAAACTGTATATCATCCGCTTAAGCACTATGTAAGCTAATGGGTTGTAGATTGCTCACTGGAAGAAACTTTAGACAGTACAGAAACTTTCCTTCAGATTACTAAAGTGGTCATTGAAAACCGAAAGCCTTAAGTGGCTTCCACATGACCGCACCGTTATTTAATGGCTGATCTAGGACCAGAACCCAGATTCTCTGAAGACTTATCCTGTACTTCAACCATCTCCTTAAAATTAAAATGTAAGTAAAAAGCCCTCCTTCTGGGAGACAGCCCGTGTCACACAAAGAAGGAACACTTTGGAGTCCAAGGCATCTGAGCATAGACTCTGATTTCATTACTAGCTGCGAAGGAAAGTTATTTGAGTCCCAATTCCTTCACGGAAATTGAGGATGTAACTCAGTGCACATAATGGCTTATTCAACAAATATTTGAGTAGCTGCTTGGAGCCAATCACTGTTTTACAGCACTGAGAATGTGGCAGTGAACCAGCCGACTACTCAGGTTATCGTGGAGTTTGTATTCCAGTGGGCACATGGGGACAATCAATGAATGAGCAGGCAAGGTATATGGCACATCTGACGGTTGTTAAGTACTATGGAGAAAAATAGAGCATGGACATACCGATTACAAGGCCGGAGGAGGGACAGGCACATGGGTATGTGTAATTATCAGTCAGGTAGCCTGGGAAGGCCTTGCTGCTAGAAGGATGGCTGAGGAGATACATGAAGAAGGGGAGCGACAATGACACTGCAGAAAAACAGTAACCCAACCCCCTGAGGAAGAGCACGCTGGTCTATTGGGGTAACAGCACAGGGGTCCTGCAGCAGGAGCACAGGAAGCAGAATGAAAGTGGAGTGAAATGGCACCTGGGAAGTGGCCTGGAGGACGTCCTCTAAGGGCTGTAGCCAGTGTAAGCAGTTTCGCCTCTCGTTATATAAAATCGAAAGCTACTGCAACACTCTGAGCAGAAGAGTGACGGAACTGGACTTAAATTTTAGAAGGACCACCTCGGCTGCTGTGTTGGATCGAATCATAAAGGCAGCAAGGGTAGAAGCCGGAATACCAATTAGGACAATAACCCAGGAAAGAGATGATAAACAGAAGAGATCAGACTTTGGATAAAATTCGAAGAAATACTCAACGAGTTTTGCTGAGAGATTAGAGATAGACTGTGAGAGAGAGGGGGAGGGGGTAATATGAATCTGAAATGTTTTGCCCCACTATTACAAAGATGTAACAGAACTCAGGAGACACAGGTATGGGGGAAGATAGATTCTGGACAAGTAAATTTTGAGATGCCTGCTGGCCATCTGGCTGGAGATAGTGCACACCCAGGCACCTGTAGGAGGAGTTCAGGGGGGAGGGTCTACACTGGGGAGCTATCAGCTTATTTAAGGGCATGAGACTGGCAGAATTCTTTTGGAGGTGAGGGAGTATAAGTGGACTGAGTCCTAGGATACAACATCTAGAGGGTCAGAAGATGTGTAAAAGAGGAGAAAGGAAGCTGATTAAAGAGGGTCGCGAGACGGCAGGATGAACAGGAGCGTACGCTAAGCCAGAAGTCAGGAGAAGAAAGCCTTCCAAGTAGGAGGGCATGGTCAGCGTGCGCAGTGTTACTGAGAGGTAAAATAAGACAAGGCCTAGAAAACAACCATTGATTTAGGCTGAATGAAGGTAATCAGGGGCTAAATGATGGAAGCAAAAGCCTAAATGAAATGTGTCCAAAGATAATGGTGAACTTGGGATGAAAAAGCTAAGGAATCAATAGCAAAATGAACAAAACTGCACATTAAAGAGTTCACAGAAAAGAAATGCATGTGGAAGACAAAACACAAAACATACAAGCGTGCTCAACCTCACTCCTAATAAGGCAGATGTGAAATTATTAATTCATGTGAAATTACATCCCAATTCAATCAGCACATTTTGGAACTGTAGAAAATAATATACAAATAATGGGGGAAAGTAAACATGAACGGATATATGATAAAAAAAAATTGACTTTTTTGACACTTCCCACCCAGAGGACTTCCCGCAGTTTGGCTATGAAATTGGCCTTTGGAACAACCCGGGTTTGAACTCTGGATCCTCTACTCATTACTGAGCCTCTCTGTGGCTTCAACTACCTCAGCCGTAAATGGATCTTTTATTTGTACCATCCATTAGAGTTGCAAAGGCCTTTGTTTAATGCTTAGCTTATAGCAACAATGGTAGGCAGTATTTACTGGGTGTTTATTATGGATGAGACCTTGTTCTAAGTATCTCTTATTTCTTCCTTTTTCTTCATAGCAAACCTAGAAGGACAAGGTACCAAGATCTGTGCCTAGATCAGTAAGAGAATCACGAAGCATAAGCACTGAACTCTTAGCTACTGTCCTGTGCTATATCAAATAATAGTACGAGAAAAATACTCATCTTACCAAAATAACACACTGTAAGGTAACAAACATTAAAACAGTATAGCACTGCTACCAAAATTGATCTGTGTGATAATACAGAAAATTTAGAAATGTATTTAGTTATATATAATGATTTTATAACAATTTCACAGTAAATAAAGCAAGATCCTCAAAATAATCAAAGAGGTTTATATTGGTCTGATTGATGGACATGATTGTATATTAACAAAGTTCACAGATGAATGGCAAATAGCCATGAATACCTAAATGTTTTATAAGAGTCAGTGAGTTGTTTATCTAGATTCATTTCATTCAGCAAAATAACACTTTCTGAATTCACTTCTTTATTTTTTGGAGATAAGTTTTATTGGGGGAGATGACTTCTCAGGAGGAAAATTTGCTTGGAAATTTTTGTTTAAAACTCAGTGTGTATGTGGGGATTTTACTACTGTACAAAGTTGGGGCAGGCAGAAACAGTCCCTAGGTCAATGTAGCCCATTAGAATATAACATTTTGAACTCAGCCTGGACTAGGTTGGGTTTTTTTGGTTTTGTTCCCTCCCTAAGCTTTCCAGTATCATCTCTTACCATTCTCCCTGTGTCTCTCACACCATCTTGTACTTTCCTCTTCTTTCTTTTTTTTTATTTATTATGAATTTACTTCTTTTCTAAATTAGCCTTGATCTAGATAGCCTAGGTTAGAAAGGCTGAATTTGATTTACTCAAGTGTTGGTCTATATTTTAGAATATTTAGTATACAGATATCATGTCAGTTTCTTAGGGCTGCTTTGATTAAGTACTACAAACTGAGTGGCTTAATCAACAGAAATTTACTGTCTTACTGGTCTAGACCAGAAGTTCCAAATCCAGGTGTTACTACGGTTGTTCACTTCTAAAGGCTGCAATGGAAGGATGTGTCTCTCTCCTTGGTTGGTAGATGGCCTTCTTCTCTGTCGCTCCACATCATCTCTCTATGGGCGTCTCTGTGTGCAGATTTCCCCATTTTATAAGGACATCAGTTACACTGGATTAGGGTCCTCCCCAATGACCTTCTTTTAACTTAATTACCTAAAGACCTTACCTCCAAATAAGGTCACATTCTGAGGTACTGAGGACTATAACTCCAACATATCTTTTGTTGTTGAGAGACATGATTTAACTCATAATACTTCATAGTTGAGTATAAAACATAGTAGCCACGAGACCCTTTCAGCAGCTGTCCTGTTGGCTCCGTGATACTTTCTTAAGCAGGTCCCTGTCAATTCACCATGCATGCCTAATCCTTTTTGAGGATTTGTCAAGGTATATTTAAAACTCCAGCACAACATCTTTCTGGGTGACATCAAAGAGTCCATCATTCCTCATTTTGCACAAACACAAACCCTAGGAAGATGAGCAAAACACATTTCTTGGGCCTGGCCCAATATTTCTACAGTCGTATAAAAACAACCTTAGTGTTTCAAAACTTCCATAGCATAAAACACGCACAGCAGTCAAATACACAACACACTCCTTCACAACAACATGGAAATCACACCAGGGAAATGAGCAGCTGACATGCAAGCCAGGAGGAAATGGGTTAGGGAAACAAGGGTGTGGGCAAGAATCAGTGGAAACGTGAAGGAGAAGTGAAACGTCTGTCCCATAATCCCCGGATGTGTAGTGCCAGAGTCCTAGATCCAGCGTCACCACACCCCCCAAACCTCAACAACACAACTCCTCACACTACCTGGTGGATTATCAACTGGGAGCAGAAAAGCCTCCTGTGTTGAACACAGAGACTCATCTCCTTATCACCCACTGTAGAATTGGGGGTCTTCAGCTTCAGCCCTCAGTACCTCTCCTTTTATTTTATCAGCAAGCACTCACATTATCATTTTCCAAATTTACCACTCATTCTTCTACATCCCTACTACTGTCAAGTTTGTTTGGGATGCCATTATCTCTTGCCTAGACCAGTGCATATAGTTGGACCTTGAACAACATGGTTTTGAATTCTGGGCCCGCTTTTACGTGTATACTTGTTTTCTGTAAAAAGCTTTATTGTTCCCCTTTGGTCAATGGGTTGGGGCAGGGCTCCAGGGTGGTTGAAGAGCTGCCTGGTGGCCTCAGGAGGAGGTCCAGGCAGAAGCCCTCACACCACGAAGGAGCCGGGGGTCCCTGGGAGAAAGGCGGTGGGCTGGGGAGGCTCCCAGGGCGCTTGAGCAGGAGCCAGGTGAGGACATGCCCCTGCCCCGCGGGCGGGCGGGCCCACGGGGTCAGGCAGGTGGTGTCCATCTCCGCGATGGGCGGCACGTGC